>OY848918.1:2580875-2793375 GCA_963693285.1 Xestospongia muta
ATTAACTGATTAATATGGATGGTAAGTGGGTCTATATATAGATATGGATGAATGGTGAATGGATAGATAGATTATATGGATGGACAGATGTGAATGGGCAGACACAGAGGCATTGATCATTACAACATCAATACTTAATATAACAAAGTTACACTTAATATAACAACATTAATACTTAATATAACAAACTTACCAGGTGTTTGTACAGCCAGTGCCCATGATGTTGAGTTAAAGTCCTCCTCAGTACTACCTTGCCATACACACTGATACACACCTGCTTCACTAGTTGTGAGGTTAGTTAGAGACAGTGTATTTGAATTAATGTTAAGTGGTCGGCCATTATGATACCACTTTAAACTAACATCAGTTCCTGTAGCTATACAAGTAAAGTTAATAGACTCATCTACAAATCTGTGGAATAAGACAGTGTTGTTGAGGGTATCCAATGGTACTTGAAGGACAGTTAGTGGCTCTATTAAAGAAATATATTAGCTATAATTATATTAGTAGTTAGTAGTATATGACTTACCTCTAATACTAATAGTATAATGTACTGTGACTGCTGATGCTTGATTTGCTAGTCCACCTTGACCCAGACGTAAGATAATATCTGTACCTTTGTTAGTGTTAAAAGGATTACCACTTAATGTATAAGATAGATCTACATCATTTGAACCACCAGCAACAGAACTAATTACTAGAGTATCTCCAGTTCCACCCACTAACACTCCAATATAATAAAATGTTACACTAGTAGCAGATGAGGAAAGAGTTTGGTTCTTAGGACGTCGATATGGCATGAAATTATTTGGAAATGTATCTGTGAATATACATATTTAAATTTACTGTACACAATAAATGTTAATATAAATTTAATATTACTTACCAGTAGAGTTTAAAGTGAACTCCACATCAGACATCACAGTCTCAAACAGTCTAGCATTAGTAACTCCACATTTATATTTGATTGGATCACCATTATTAGTAATATCAGTTGTATCAAGATTATAGATCACTAGGTACTGTCCATCATCCAATAGATTGTATTTATTAGTACTGGTGTCAATGAGTGAATCATTTTTATACCAAGATATATTAGGTGAGGGAGCAGCTGATAAAACATTACAAAATATAGCAACTGCTTCACCAAGTTTAACAAGAATTGTTCTGTTTGTATTATTATCAGATTGAAATCCATTGAAAACTGAGAGAGAGAGAGAGAGAGAGAGAGAGAGAGAGAGAGAGAGAGAGAGAGAGAGAGAGAGAGAGAGAGAGAGAGAGAGAGAGAGAGAGAGAGAGAGAGAGAGAGAGAGAGAGAGAGAGAGAGAGTGAGAGAGTGAGTTATTTGTTCATCATTTATCTATTCACTCACATGCATACTGAACTAACACAGCTCTACTTCGTGCCACACCCAGTGAATTATTAGCAAGACAAAAATAAGGCATCCCCTCACGAGTAGCATCCACGCCCTCAACAAAATCAGTCATATTAAGTATTAATGTATTATTCTCCATAGGTTCAGTTGTATTATCAGGTACAGGTTCTCCCGCTCCATTCCCTCGATACCAACTCAATGTACCCACACCAGTACATGTCAGTTGTAACATATAACTAGGAGAGACAACAACCATAGGAGAGAATGATGTAATGGTGGCAGATGGAAGAGTGATTTCTTCATCTATTAAGTAAGACCAGACAACGTCAATATTTGTATATATAACTACACTAATATTACAGTGTTAGCTTATTATGATACAACTAGTCATACACAAAAGATGAGGACACCATAACCAATCCTACACACACTCAGCAGATGGTTAGTGATATCTAGTTTGTGTAGGTAGTAGTGATCTGCCAGTAACTGAGCATGAATACTATCACTTCTGTTAGTATAATACCGTTTATCGGGAAACTTGTACATTATAATTTTTTGGTTTCCACCCACTTGCAATTATTACCGTTTTCTCACAAATGGACTCGACAATGGAAGAGACGTTCGAAATGGACTCCTGTATCAGAGGATACCATGTTTATAAAGAGGTATGGACGTCCAATGGAGAAGAAATCATTTTTTTTTACTAACTATTTGCCACACGGTCATCCATAATCGAATTTTCTGGTTAACCATTTGCCACGCCCATAATTGTAAGAAATTGGCGAGAGATATTTTTACGAGGGAATTAAATTCGTGAAATTCGCAAAAATTTTGCAACGAGAATGTTTCCGGATATACGGTATATGCACAAGGCTAGCATTAACACTAAAATAATTTCACAGTCTACTTTAACTCGACAAACAAAGAAACACAGTAATTATATCTCTTAAAATCAACACACAAAGCTTGCCTCAGCAAGTTCCATTCGGCGCACAGCTTCCTTCTCGCTCCCTATAAAGCAAATCGCCATTACTTACTATATTTACACCCTAAAAACAGATACACACACTCGACAAGAGTCAAATAGTTAAGAAACACTTGTTTTCTTGCTATCTTTTAAGAAGTTTATGGCCACCTCAAACTAAAAGCTACTATCAACAAATATACTCACCAATATGAGTACTCGATACACCAGTTATCAGGAATAGTACGCACACCAACAGATCCCATCTCCTCTCCATATTGTGATGATATCAAAAGTAAAGACAGCAATACTAAGCAATATCTTTGACTAGGAGTGAACACACACACTCTCTTAACCACTCGTTCAGCCACCGTATCAGAAGTCCATATAAATTGTGTATAATGCTATTTTAAAGCAAAAATTATTATTGAACCAAGTGAGTGGGTGGGCTAGTTTAAGACTACTACACCTTTTTCGTCATATCTTCGCATTTGTTCACCTGTGCAGTTAGCAGAGCGAGATGTAAAGACCCAAGTACCTCAGCTACGTCATCTGTTCGTTCTGCTGAAGTTGCATGTACGCCAAGCGAGTTATTTCAAATCAAAAGGCACAGCCCATCATTGTAGTTGTAGCAATACAATTTCTTAGCCTCTTTATGAAGCTATAGCTGTAATAATAATACACAATGTAGCAGATATATGTATCTTTCTTTTGCAGTAGTATTGTAACTGTCCAGCACTTTACTTATAAGATACAACTAATTTAAAATAACCAGAAATAATGAGTGCAATTTCTTAGAAAATATAATACTATAAAATTGAAAAAGGGAATGTGGATGCACGACAAAAGTGTAAATGAGTACAAAGGATATGTACACTTTACTACATGATGGAAATGCTAAATATTATGTATTATGGATATTTACACTTGAATGACAGACACTATGCTAAGAAAGAAGACTCATCCTGGATGAAACTGCAGTCCTTGTGTCCTATGTGGTCAGACCAGCTACCACTAGTACACTCATCCAATCCGCTGGAATGATAGCCTGAGAGAAAGTTTTCTTGCACTTGAAGATATTGATGTAAGTACTTGTATGTGTCAGAATTGTGAGAAAGACATTAAAATGGTATTGAGAACCCGTTATATGTGCCATGCTGGAAGGAAAAAGAAAACATTTATAACAAGATGAAATGCACAGTACCGATGTCTTATTTTATATCAAACATCACAACAATAAATATTTGTACAGCTCTTGAGGTAGCTACTATGTGAGGCTTCACAATAGATGACCTTGACGACACTCAGGCAGTAGTGACGGTTTGTAAGTCACACTACAGGCATGTCCATTGCTTAGTACATAGTAATGATGACATGTATGTACATATTAAGCCTATACAGTGCTATACATGTAATGCCAAAATCAAACATGGCACTGCCCGATAATGCCCAGACTCTAAGGCAATTGCAGAGCATTATCTAGTCCACTATGGTAGTGATTTAAGTTTTACACCAGATCATAGTATATGTAAAATATGCTATAATACTTACTCTGCTATTTTGCGGAGGCTTCAGTCTTGTAGCTCAGATGAGGAACTTCACCTTCTCTCAAATGATGAGCCTCTGCTACCTGAAGGTGAAGAATATGGACATTATTTAGAATAAATAAGCTCTACCTGAAATAACAAGACAAGTTGGTGATGTACTAATAAGAAGACAAGCTATCCAGATGGCAATGGGATACTAGTTTTTATAAGGCTTGTGGCATCTGTCTATATCATCAAACATCAAATTGCTTTCGATGAATTTCAACTACCGGAACTATTTGCTTCTCTCAACTCAAGTGATGACATTATACAGAAACATTATAACTTTTATAACTATGTACTATGTAGTATAATAGAGTATAGTACAACCAGTTAGACTTGGAGGAGATAACCATGTCAACAGAACACCTGTACAATTTAATGTACTAGTTATAACAACTGAATCAGAAGGACCTATATAAACAATAGTAAGTATATTATTGTATCTATTAATATGTCATACCACTGACCTTGTACTAGTAATGTAAAATTATCAGAACAATAAAGTATCGTTCCATTACTGAGTAACCTTATCCTGACTTAAAGTAAACTATCATTATAACTCAGAAGCAGGGGTGGAGGAACATATTTGAATATGAATGTGGTAAATACCCAATTGCCACAATTATCATCATTTCTATTCACAGATGTAGCATATGATACATTATGTTGTGTAGTAAGTACTGATTCGTATGCTATATTAGACTGTGCTATAATATCTGGAGATGTTGTATGACACAATGTTTATAGTAGCAACTTACTAAAATTGTCAATTATTGTTATATTTAGTAATAAGTTCTAATAAGACCAGATGAAATGAGCTGAACAGTTAAACTGATCAAGAGGACACACAAGATGTACTCCTTCATTTATTGTAATACTTCCATTATTAGTTACAGTAATATTATAATCACTGTAATTAGAGTAATGTCCACATATTATATTAACAGATAAATGAGTAGGATATAATGGAGTACAATCAACATCAATAACCTGTATATAGAGGATAGGATCAATTTAATTAGAGTAAAGACCACTAACTTGTACTCTAAAGATAATAACAGTATTATGTGGATTATCAGGATCAACTTCAATATGATAATATGTTAATATTACCTGTGGAACTAAGGACAGTATTAATGATATAGTATATAGTGATATTACCTAATGAAGTATTGAAATAGTACATCGTCTCATTTCTAGTACTAGCTCCATTAGTAGCTGATATAGTTACTGTATATATCTCATTAGATATAATGATATCACTTAGTAGATAATATATACTAGTACTAGTAGTGATATTAGTAATGTTAAGTTCTAATATAGTAATAGTATAATAGAGTATAGTACAACCAGGTAGACTTGGAGGAGGTAACCATGTCAACAGAACAGATTGCCAGAACAACTGTACAATTTAATATACTAGTTATAATATTAAAATTAATATCAATATATTAATATTATATTATATGACATCAATATTAATAATTACTACATGATACTAACATGTGACATTAGCTGCTAATACAAATATTACTGGGAATTGTTAACAAGATTATTGTAATAGATTAAGAGCATTGTGTTATATAATTTAAAATGATAAGAAGTAAAACTAATAACACTTAAGACAAAATATATCGTGGTACTGCCGTATATTATACACTACCTGATATAATTATATACAATACTTCTTATGGATTCTCCTTCTACAATGTCAATAATATAATATAATATGCTAAATACTAAGGAGTTATTGTAATACACTGATATGATAAGTAGTGTTTGATTGAGTAACACTGTCATTGTTGTTGATATCACAATAACTATTATAATGTCAATTTTATAATACTAGTTGTATATAGTTCATGTAATAACGAGACAACAAGGTAATGAGTGTCAAATCAATTCTGTAAAAGTTTGCAGTACATGTCACTAATAACAAAGCGAACAATTACTATTTTCGTATAAAATATTAATTCAATAAAAAATTTGATCATTAATTATAAAGTAGTCAATTCTATTAAATAGTTAATTACTAGCCAAATTTTCATAATCATCATTTTCTTGTTGTTGTTGTTCACCAGGTAATACTTCATACATTATATCATCATTTCTATTCACTGATGTAGCATATGATACATTATGTTGTGTAATAAGTACTGGTTCATATGCTATATTAGACTGTGCTATAATGTCAGGAGATGTTGTAGGATAATCATATCTTGTTATCTTATTGTCTAGATATCAAAAATATTATATATATTATATAAATATAAATCAATAATTTATTACCTTTTTGTTTTCGTTTTAAGTAGACGATACAGAATATACTAAATAATATAACAGCTGTCAGTACGGAAGAGATCACACTAGCTACTATAACTGATACTATCAATGTTGTAATAGTAGTAGTATTACTACTAGTAGTAGTAGAAATAATAGTAGCAGTAGCAGTACTAGTAGTAGCTAATAATAAATTAATATATTAATTACTATTACTATAATATATAACATACCAGTTATTAACTGTTTATTAACTACAAGAGAAAATGTATAACTGACATCTCGAAATGAACATGTGTAGTTAGCAGTGTCTTCAACTTGAGGGTTTGTAATGTTAAGTACATTACCAGATATGACATCAGAAGGAATAGGTACTCCATTATCACGTCTAAATAGATATATCAATGATGTCATTATGACATATCATACATGACTTACGTCCACGTGACATTAGATGGAGCTCCTCCAGTATCTAAACTACATATCAGATCTACATCATTACCAACTGTAACAGGTCCATTGATTGTACTAGTTATTATAACTTTTAATTCTAAAAACAATATTAAAGTACAAATTGTGACCACACCCATTTATTATTACCTAATGTGGTAAAGTTGACATGACCTGTTATCAGTACAATAGTGAAGATATTTAATTAATTCTCACAATGTTTGCAATTTAAAAAGTAAATGGATAAAATATGGGATGCTTTTTGGTATAACTTGACTGTTGATATAACAACATGTCCTATGATGACATCACTATGTGTCATAGAGTTAATAATGTTAGGTTTGGTTTAGGGTTTAGGTGATGTCATCATAGTCAAGTTACACCAAGAACCAGCCGAAATATGTGACAAATGGACACATGAAATGACTTAATGGATGTATAGTGTAAACAATATGGATATACAAAGTAATAAATGGACATATAACACAGTAACTTACGATCAACATCAGTTCTTGTTGTCACAGTGTTACTATCAGGACTCCTTCCAACACTATTATTAGCATATACAGTCACATTGTAATATGTACCCTTCATTAGATCACCAATATCAACAGTAGTGGGTGGAGCTAATACAATCACAGATATCATTGACTGTGACTGATCTACTGGAACATATGTCACTGTAAAAGACTGCACTGGTGTCTGTGTAAATGGATCTCTGTTATCCTATATAAATAAGTAGGAGTGACATAATAATGATGACATATAGTTAATCGATCATAACATAATTGAACAATTGCAGCTGTAATATTGACAGTTTGTCAAGTCAAGTTATAACATGATATAGTAACATTAACAGTGACTATATATTAGGAGGTAGGAGTAGTGACTATATTAAGTAGTACATTAGCTCATAGGATGATAGAACTAGTTATAATGATTGCTAGTAGTAACACTGTTGGAAGTTAGTCATATGAGTGATATAATATATGTATATTGTAATATAATACTTACAGTCCATGATACCCTCAAAGCAGTTGAGTTGATTGCAGTTACAGAATTAAGAGTAGGAGTAGTAGGAACTGAGAAAGATAGAATAAGAGTTAATCGCATTGTTAGTTTGACTTACCTAGTGATGCAGTTTCAATAGTTATACGCACTGGTGTACTAGTATCTACTATATTGCTAACAGTATTGAGAACAACAACAGTAATATTGTATATTGTAAGTGGTTGAAGGTTTGATATAGTTGTCTCTGTCCCTGAAACTGGCCCTTTCTTATCAAAGTTAGAAGTATTGCTATTATTAACAGCTACATATGTTATATTAACTCCAATAATATCAGCATTGCCATTAAAGCCATAAGACCAGATCAGTTTAACAGAATTGGTACCAATTAGTTGAGGAATTAATGAAGTAACAGGAGAAGGAGCAACTAAAGAGGGAGAAGACAAAAGAGAAAGAGAGAGATTTGTAATCAATATTAATATAACCTAATATAACTAACCTTGTACAGTGATATTAACTGCAGAACTGTCCATTCCAATTATATTTTCTGTTACACATACATAATTTCCACTGTCTTCTAGTCCTTGAAGAGTCAAAGTTAACTCAGTATATGTAGATTTAGTATTGACTGAAATATGAGTGAAGTTATCAGGATTAAGGACAGTCCCATTTTGTTTCCATGTTACATTTTCAGGAGTAGGGTTCCCATCAAATGTACAGTTAATAGTAACCATGTTTCCCACAGGTAATGTTAAACTAGCAGGAGTGATAGAAGTGATAACTACAGGATCTAAAATTAAAGAATGATATCTAAACTAAGAACTCAGAGAAAATGAACACATCAACAATGCAAGGTGATCAAAGAATATTAACTTACATTGTACATTAATAGTGATATTGGACATAGTAATGTCTGGTACAATATTTTTAGTGGACAGACAAATATAGAGTCCACTAGATTGTCTTTGAATGATATTGAATGGCAAGTTAAGAGGAGGAGAATTGTCTTTATTTGTTAGTTCACCACCAGTACTGTTGAACCATTGATAGAATGTAGTTCCAACATTAGAATTACCAGGATTATCACATGAGAGGGTAAGAGTTGTACCTTCTTTAACATCTATTATACCATTATGAGACAAGGTGGGATTTCTGAAGACTATTATATAAATAAAAATAGTATGCAACAATATAATATATTGTAATTTAACTTACTAAACTCAGTAATTGTAATGCTATGTGAACCTCGTGATGGTGAACTACAACTTATAATATCTCCAACATTTAGTACATTATCAGGATCTGGTAGTTTTAAAACAACAGAAAGGCCAACATTCTCAATAACAACACTTCCATTCATATCACCATTAGTTAAATTATTGCCATTTAAGGACCATACAACATCACATGTTGGAACTCCTGTTAGAAAGCAACATGATAAACAGATCACAGGAGCACTAAGTGGTGCAGGATATGACCCACTGCTAGTAAAAGCATTAGTATTAGCACTATTACATTGTTGACCTTGTACATCACCTACAATACAAAGAAGACAGTATAGAATTCTACAATAATAGTATACATTACTGGTAGACCTCATAACTAATGATCAACATACCCAATACTAGGGCAACTGATATAAAGTAGAACACAAGACACATAGCTTCTTGTTTACTTCCTTATTTCTACTACCTCAGTACCAGTAGGAATGATTACTACACTCACTTCGGTAGTAGTAAGAATCCAATCTCTATTTACCACACTAGCTCTCGTAAACTTTGTGCAGATCCTAGCTCCCCCAATGCTCTATCTATAGGAATGTAATCCTAGTATAGCCAGACCCTCCCTCCTTCCGAAGGAGGGAGGGTCTAGTTACGTGAGACTAGGTTGACCTGTGATATATACTACAGGTCAACCAATAGAATTTGTTCTCATATATAATTACTGGATAAACTTATCAAGATTTGCGTACACTAACTGTACAAGCTGTTGTATTATCTTTGTTAAAATAAGGACTTATACAAGAACTAGACAATTGTTTTAATTGTAATACACAACAGGTAATATATAAGATGTCAAGTTTAGTCATTAAAAAGGCTTTAAAGTTTTATTCATTTGGGACACTGGAGTTTTGTTTCAGTACTCCCTTATATTTAAATGACTCTGAAAGCTTTTACAAATGTAAAGTGTTCCCTTTCTATCAGTAACTGGGCCAAACAAAGAACCAGTTTACATGCTGGTATTAACATGGTAAAATGTTGTTCATTGTACAATTAATAATCTGACAAAACTCTCCTTCCATATATAATAGCGATAGTATTGTTATCTTAATTAAATGTTACTAAAAATATGATAATAACTGTAACAAATCATCCTGAGATAGCTTTTCAAAAGCTATCTCAGGATGATTTGTTACATAATGATCTAGAATAACTACAAAATTTGTAGTTATTCTAGAGCATTATGTAATGCTAGAAGGAAATTCATAAAAACACAAAAAACCTTCAAGGAGCCACTTGATCTCTTTAGCTATAATGAGTGTGTTGGTTAGCCCACTCCAACCAGGTTTATTTAATATACTTGGGATATAAATCCAGACATTGTTATATTAAATGTGGTATCATTGTCTTGACTCATTATTTCTATATAAACCTTCAAGATCAGTTTAACAGAATTGGTACCAATTAGTTGAGGAATTAATGAAGTAACAGGAGAAGGAGCAACTAAAGAGGGAGAAGACAAAAGAGAAAGAGAGAGATTTGTAATCAATATTAATATAACCTAATATAACTAACCTTGTACAGTGATATTAACTGCGGAACTGTCCATTCCAATTATATTTTCTGTTACACACACATAACATCCACTGTCTTCTAGTCCTTGAAGAGTCAAAGTTAACTCAGTATATGTAGATTGAGTATCAACTGAAATATGAGTGAAGTTATCAGGATTAAGAACAGTCCCATTTTGTTTCCATGTTACATTTTCAGGAGTAGGGTTCCCATCAAATGTACAGTTAATAGTAACCATGTGTCCCACAGGTAATGTTGAACTAGCAGGAGTGATAGAAGTGATAACTACAGGATCTAAAATTAAAGAATGATATCAAAACTAAGAACTCAGAGAAAATGAACACATCAACAATGCAAGGTGATCAAAGAATATTAACTTACATTGTACATTAATAGTGACATTGGACATAGTAATGTCTGGTACAATATCTTTAGTGGACTGACAAATATAGAGTCCACTAGATTGTCTTTGAATGATATTGAATGGCAAGTTAAGAGGAGGAGAATTGTCTTTATTTGTTAGTTCACCACCAGTACTGTTGAACCATTGATAGAATGTAGTTCCAACATTAGAATTACCAGGATTATCACATGAGAGGATAAGAGTTGTACCTTCTTTAACATCTATTATACCATTATGAGACAAGGTGGGATTTCTGAAGACTATTATATAAATAAAAATAGTATGCAACAATATAATATATTGTAATTTAACTTACTAAACTCAGTAATAGTAATGCTATGTGAACCTCGTGATGGTGAACTACAACTTACAATATCTCCAACATTTAGTACCTTATCAGGATCTGGTAGTTTTAAAACAACAGAAGAGCCAACATTCTCAATAATAACACTTCCATTCATATCACCATTAGTTAAATTATTGCCATTTAAGGACCATACAACATCACATGTTGGAACTCCTGTTAGAAAGCAACATGATAAACAGATCACAGGAGCACTAAGTGGTGCAGGATATGACCCACTGCTACTAAAAGCATTAGTATTAGCACTATTACATTGTTGACCTTGTACATCACCTACAATACAAAGAAGACAGTATAGAATTCTACAATAATAGTATACATTACTGGTAGACCTCATAACTAATGATCAACATACCCAATACTAGGGCAACTGATATAAAGTAGAACACAAGACACATAGCTTCTTGTTTACTTCCTTATTTCTACTACCTCAGTACCAGTAGGAATGATTACTACACTCACTTCGGTAGTAGTAAGAATCCAATCTCTATTTACCACACTAGCTCTCGTAAACTTTGTGCAGATCCTAGCTCCCCCAATGCTCTATCTATAGGAATGTAATCCTAGTATAGCCAGACCCTCCCTCCTTCCGAAGGAGGGAGGGTCTAGTTACGTGAGACTAGGTTGACCTGTGATATATACTACAGGTCAACCAATAGAATTTGTTCTCATATATAATTACTGGATAAACTTATCAAGATTTGCGTACACTAACTGTACAAGCTGTTGTATTATCTTTGTTAAAATAAGGACTTATACAAGAACTAGACAATTGTTTTAATTGTAATACACAACAGGTAATATATAAGATGTCAAGTTTAGTCATTAAAAAGGCTTTAAAGTTTTATTCATTTGGGACACTGGAGTTTTCTTTCAGTATTCCCTTATATTTAAATGACTCTGAAAGCTTTTACAAATGCAAAGTGTTCCCTTTCTATCAGTAACTGGGCCAAACAAAGAACCAGTTTACATGCTGGTATTAACATGGTAAAATGTTGTTCATTGTACAATTAATAATCTGACAAAACTTTCCTTCCATATATAATAGCGATAGTATTGTTATCTTAGTTAGATGTTACTAAAAATATGATAATAACTGTAACAAATCATACTGAGATAGCTTTTGTAGTTATTCTAAAGTGTTATGGAATGCTAGAAGGAAATTCATAAAAACACAAAAAACCTTCAAGGTGCCACTTCATCTCTTTAGCTATAATGAGTGTGTTGGTTAGCTCACTCCAACCAGGTTTATTTAATCTACTTGGGTGGAATTTAAATTATGTAACTTCTGTTCTCTTTTTTATGGACCATCCTACACATTGAACACTACTATATTAATAATCACTATAGCATACATTACACATTATTATAATATAACAGCATTATAGTGTAGTTAATGTATTTGTATAACATTAGGTAGATGATGTCTCTCTTCTTATACAATTATACAATGTTGTCTCATCTGTTGAAATAGTGAAATGGTCTATATTAAGACAACAAGGTCATACTATTCCAAGGTAGTCAATAAATCTATACCTGAGCAGATGAATTATTATCTTCAGGTTCAGGTAATTGTGGATGACTAGAGATCTCTTCTTTAGAAATGGTTACAACCTCAGGTAAGTTCATTTCACCACAGGTTACACTAGGCTAATAAAATATCCAAACATGTGAAACTATTGGTCATTATATTATCAATTACCTGATCACTAGTTTCTTCTGACTGATATTTTAAATCAATAAGAAGATCAGAAGATAATGAACACCGTGTTTCATTTCCAAGTTAGAAAAAACAATAATTAATATTCTCTTATTTGTTGTTATTACCTGTGACTGTGATAATTTGTTGTTATTTGTCAAAGGATCTATAATTATTATAACAACATGTCCTATTTCAAAACAATGAAATGATGACATAATGTGAGACAAACAATGTGTATTTACCAACAAATTTAGTAACTGACTCCTCTTGTTCTTGACTATAATATATAATACCTCCTCTCTTTTCATTCTCATCTACTATAACATCTTCACTGATATGTTGATCATTGCTGTTTAAAAGAGGAGCAGGACACAGACTCTCATCATTAACAGTATTTTGTTTCTATATTGAAAATGGAACAAAGGATAATATATGAGATCAATTTACTGTTTTGTTCTCCACTTCTCTTGATGTAGCAAGACAGCCTACAAAATATATTATTAAAGTTAGATACATCAAAGTATAATAGTATACTTACTGTTATGACAATCAATGGTTTCAGGTTGAAAACTACAAGGAGTCACAACAATATCATTCTGCCCTATTTCAGATAAAAGATTTGATTGTAGAATAGGAGGAATTTGAAGTTTAGATGGTGTCCCAGTATCTTTAGTTATAATTGGTTTAGGAGGTCGACTTTGACATCCAACAACACTTTCAGAGATATTCTTGATAGTCTCTTCT
Organism: Xestospongia muta; assembly: GCA_963693285.1. NCBI lineage: Eukaryota > Metazoa > Porifera > Demospongiae > Haplosclerida > Petrosiidae > Xestospongia > Xestospongia muta. Next base: position 2,594,547 of record OY848918.1, read on the forward strand.
TTAATAGACACAGGTGTAACTGGAATTGGTACAACTTCACTAGATGACTAAATATTCATTCATACTAACTTCTAATTTCTATAGTATTAATTACCTGATTATTATTAGATCTTTCCTCAACAACTATTGACTGGTAGCTTAATTCAGTATCATCTGCTGTTGGCTTTCCAGAAGTGGATGGAAATTGAGGATCATTATTTCCAAGCTAGAATGAAAATCAATGTGTTTCATTTTATACTTTTTATTATTACTTGTGATGTTCCTGTTTCAAATGTTGGCTCTATTTCACTGGTACTGGCAAGAGAAGGAGATATAGGTGGTTTATAAGTACTGTAAGAGAGAGAACACAACTATATGTCACTAGTTGTATATTATATAACTAACTTATCATCATGTGTGTTGTCATTGGTAGAGGTTTTATTGTGATGATCTGGAGTTAATAAATTCATCATTTTAGTACCAATATTGCTTAAGGTCTTGTCTTCTTGGTTTTTAAGAACATCACAAATTTGTCTTAAAAATTGGACTGGATTATCATTAGCAACAATCTGTCTTTGTAACTCTCCAACTATTTTGGTAGCTTTGTCATATGCTGTACCATTCATACTTGTTACATCATTTCTAACATGTGTAGCTAATAACTTCTCAGCAATAAGAGTATTAACAATACGAAGAGGATCAGCTTCAATAGCATTACAAAGACTAGCAGAATGGACTTGAAATATTCCTGATGGATCACCATTGACTAAAAAAAGTAGAAAGAGGAAAAGGTTTTTTGTTATATTTACTGAGAGACTTACTAGATGACACAGTCTTTGAAGGTACAAGATACTTATCATAAAGATGATGGTATACTCTATGTAATTCTTCTTGTGATTGTTGCTCAGGATTGATGAAATGATACTTGATATAAACTGCCATATTAATTAGACCAACTTTACAAAGAGCATCAACTAGAGGGTCCAATGGTTCTTTAAGGTTATTTTCTCTCCATAGAAGTAATACTTCTCTTGTACATCGAAGGGATTGACTACAATAATTTGTTTCAATATCATGAAGTTGACTAACTGTTAGACCAAGTTCATATCCAAAATTAAACCACTTTTCTTCCAAATGAACTTTGTTTGTGATAACATGGAGTATATCCCCAAACGATGGATCATTTGCTAAAGTAGATTATAAACAAACACAATGTATTAATTGCACATACCTTTAGATACTACATCTGTTTCTGATTCAGGTGATAAAGGAGGAGATGAAGGCAAGGGAAGACCACTGACATCTGTTAATTTTATATTTAGCATAATAGCAAGAGAGAATAATACAGAACAAGAAGGATATACCTGATTTTTCTAGAGTGACTATAGCCTTAGCAGGAGGAGTAACACCATTGAAATTGACAATTACATTTTGGCTTCTTAGCCTATTTATACTTTTGTTAGCTTTAAACTCCAGTTGAAAACAAGGAGGATAGGAATGTCCTTTTTCTGGTGCTTCTTTATTATTATTTGTTACCTCTCCACTTTCACAACCCATCATCTTATAGTAATCAATGGAGTCTTCTGATATCTATCATATAACAATAAATTTTCTATTTACAGCAAAAGAAACAGGAACAAACACTTTTCAGATAATTCAATTCTCAGCTGTAATTGCATTGAGATTGAATAAATAATTGACTTAACTGATCTCAGGTTACTATTTACTTAGTTAGTGGTTAGTTTAAAGGTTTTGCACATATCAACAAACATGCAAACACTAATAAATCTGTCCCCATCATATAACTTTAAGTGGATTAAATATTCAGAAAAATTCATTAAATTTAGAGATGGCAATAATAGTACAAGACCACAGTAGTATGAAAATCATCAACATAGCAGCCAGCTTAACCTTGTATTGTTATATCTCTTACTACTTAATGACAATCGTCAACCCTCAATTTTGTGGCTACTTTGTAGGGATTGTTTATACTGTCATTCCTACTGTGATCTTGTTTGAGATATTTACAATGTCATTCCTATTTTTTCATTATTTTGTAGAAATTTTTATGTACTTTAAATACACTATTGCTTACATATTCAGAACAAACTCCACAGTATGACCAGTTCCAACCAAGTATATTATCAGGCTCAAGTGAGAGAGAAACATGACCACTATCAGTGAACTGCACTTGTTGTAAAAGGAATAACTGTTTAAAGCCTTCTCTATGACAATGTTCTTCTAACATCTGTAATATATGTCTATGTCAAAACCGGGACATAATTAATTTAGGACTGACCTTCATACAACCTTTCTGTTGATACAAAAAACTAAATTCTACAAATAAAGTATCATCTTCTCTCTTATCAGCTTGAGCTATGAGATATTTCTTTGGTATCTCTCTGTATGTACTGCCTTTAGTACCAATACAGTTAGAACAAAAGTCAGGAGCTAGGACTTTGACAAGAGTAGACTCAATGGTCACTTGGTATTCATAGGTTTGTTTAAAAGTAAATATTTTGTCCCTTCTAAAAGATTCATCATTTGCTGTTAGTAGATGTAGTTGGTTATTAGCATCCTCCATATTAGACACATCAATGTGATGAGGTATATATAATTCAGCTGGTTTTATTAACTGACAATTGATATATACCCATACAATAGGAGAGACTGGAATATAATCATCTTCAAACTTAAATTTATCACTAAACAAACAGACACCAAACCAGACAATAGCTGTATGTTCTATAGCTCCTTCTGGTATAATGAGAGTAACACCATATTGACTACAATGATGTACTAAACCAGTAGTAGTGACTTCTAACACTGTTAGTTCTCTAAAAATAGCTATTGTGAAAGAATCAGTTCATAGATTATGTTGAAGTCATAATTATGATATAGTATTAAGTTAAGTGTATGTATTATTTCGTCAATTTATTATTACCCAGTACACTTCTTACTATTATAGATAAAAAAGGTTATAATTTATATCTATTCTAACATTTTACATCTGTATCTATCTCTAGTGATTGTTTTGCTAGTGATGCTTTTTGTAAACATAGAACATATCTGTCATTATATGTTGTACTTGTAATATATACAAATAAAACTGCAGCTGTTTATTAATACATTTTATTTAATTTAGTATTAATTTTTTCCTTCAGTAGTTGCATACAACAAGTAGGATTACAAAGGGGACATTTAATACATTAACAACATGACTCCAATAATCAAACTAATCATTGACTACATACAAAGTATATCAGGTAGTAAAAATAAAGAGGATTAAAAAATATATCAAACAACTCTATATGATGATTACCTGCTGATATTTCAAGATTACTATCTGATAAACAAGCAGTTCTTACGAAAAGCAGTTCTTCATTATCATAGTCAGTAGGCAGACTATATTGCAGAGAGGCTTCCTATAAAATTATACTATAAAATTATATTATATCATCATTATTACTTCATCAAACTCTTCTAGAGACCTTTCCTCATCTCTCACACTCTTATCATTTGGAGTCTCACTGTTAACAGAAGTTAATAACACAGTTAAAAATGATTGGTTACTTTAACTATATGTCTGCTGAACATTCAAAGATAGTAGTCAAAATTGCTATGAGTAAATTATGATAAGACATAAACCAATATTATGAACACTACAGTAAGTGTACACCCCTCATAGTTTATAGCGTATGATATTTACAACATCTAACAAATAATATATATATATATGATAGTGTAATGCTCTGCTTACTACTGAAATATTCCTCATGGCAGCTATGACAGAATTTATTTGATGATGGTATAATATGATATGGTATAGTCATTTATTTTTATTAGATAAATGAATCAATCAATTATATAATGATACTTAATATAGACTTACTTTAACAATGAAATATCAACATTATTGGTTGAGAATATGATTTGAGAATTCTCAGCAATATAGTGTATAGTTGGGTTTTCTAGAGCAGTTCCAATGAAATGTTATTATTACAAATTGACTAACTCAAGTAATTTCTCTTCTTGACCTTTTTCCAATTTAGTATACCAAGTAACAAAACTAATACAACAACAATAAACAAAATAGCTCCACCCACAACACAACTAACAATAACAGACCCTATTCATAATAAATTAATTATTATTGTGTTAGATATAGTTCTTACATAATGGTGTTGATGTAGTTGATGATGTAGTACCCAAAGTTGGAGGATTGGTTGTCATGGTGACTACATGTGTGAAGGCAATAACACTACATGGTTCAAGTTTAAAGCTAATTATATACAAGTTAATACAAGACACAAGACATTTTTTATCTATTGTAAGTAAGCAACAAATTTCTATGCTTAAAACAAACATAGAAGGCACTCATATATCTAATGTTACTCACCACTAGTAGAATCTTCAATACAACCTAGAATTAGAGTCAGTGGTCTTCTGACAACTTCTAGTGACTTGTTAACTCTACCATATTTATCCCAAATATATACATATATTGTATATGTTCCATTATTAGTCAGACATGTACTGATGTTATCAACAGCATATAAACTAGTAGATGAGAGACGACTTATGTTCTGATTAAATAAGAAATCTCCTGTGTCATTAAATACTTCAATAGCACATCCTTTAGCTTGTGATCCAGTTAGGAAAGTACAGTTTATACTGAAGTATCCTGTTGAGGTATCCTCTGATATGATAACCTCTTGTATTTCATACGTATCTATTATGTAAGTGAAAATATTATGTAATCATGATGAATATCATCCTACATGAACTTTGTGTTTATTAGCAATTAAAATACTCTTGAATTTAGCAACCACTAAATTATCAATTTTTCTAATTTAATTAAAGTTATACCAAGTTTGCTTATTATTATAGATGTAACATTGAGTTCATGTAATTTAATAGCAGATTAAAAGGTACACGAAAACAGTACTTTCTTACTTTGATTTATAATATGTAATTCATCATCTCCTGATGATATAGTAACATTACAGTTCTTTTTATTAGAATGAAGTATCACTGACAGATCAATCAATCCACTTTCATCAATAGTTGTCCTACTAACTCGATAAAAGTTATTATTAGCACAATTTGATGATAAATTAAATTGTTGAGGTACTGATAGTGGACATGAAGTATTGACCTAATATAATGGGTGTGGTCTAATTAAAAGTAGCAGACAATTCACTAACCTGTATATTAATTGTCATTATTATTTTGTTATTAATAATTTGAAGTGATGATGAACTAATATCAAAGTTAGTTTCTATAGCTATTGGAGAGATCAATTATTTATTATTAAAATTAATTAACTAGACTTACTAAACAGTAGATCCATTTCATATGGTTGACTTAGACCAGCTGGATTCTTATTATACACTATAACTTTATACAGTTTGTGATGATCTTCAAATACAGCTGCTGATATATTAACTGGAAATACAGACATTGTTATATTAAATGTGGTATCATTGTCTTGGTTCATTATTTCTATATAAACCTCTGTAGTATCTTCAGACCAGGGTCCATTAATAATTATCCCATCACAATATTGTACTATTGTCAGGTTATCTGGAGAAGATGGAGGTCCTGTGTATTAAATAAATAAAAACATTATCTGACATTTTAGACTTACCTATTACTGTCAGGAAGACAGGGTCATAGCAGTTTACACCTCCAAAATTATCAAATATGTACATATCAATTTTAGTACCATCATCTGATATTTGAGCATCAGAAATAGTACAGTTTAAGTAAGAAATGTTGTTGAAACTAGTGAGGAGACATCGATCATTCTGAACTCTACAATTATTAATATATGCCCTTGGATGACATTGTTCTAGTGTCTGTGAAGAAAAGACAGCAGTCTGTCCTACATAGACGGTTGTGTTTACAGGAGGACTGATCAATCCTTCATTATCTGTACACACACAACATAATGTAGTTACTAGCTAACAAATAACTTACAACACACATCTGATCCAAAAGAAGGCCTTGGACAAGTAGGGCTAGGGTCATTACATTGAGAGCCTACTGGAAATACCACCCAGGCAGAAAAAAACAATAGCACTAGTAGTCTCATCATGAAGATAGGTAAGAAATCATCCTATAAACTTCCTCAATTGTCTCTTTGTCAGCAAATTCACTGAATGTCAGTGTGTCATTATCACAGCTCAGTACTATTCCTAGACATTTATTCTGTCTTTATCGCCTTAAATGGTTTTTATTATGATAACAACATGTAACTACTATAATTAGGTTATTGAGTGGTAGAATGTGCTAGAAATACCAACCAGGCAGGAAAAACAATAGCACTAGTAGTTTCAGCATGAGGATAGGTAAGAAAGTATCCTGCATGTAAACTATTTCAATCATCTCTTTGTCAGCAAATGCATCAAACGTCTGTGTATGTCATTATCACGGCTCAGCACTACTCCTACACACTTATTCTATCCTTACCTCCTTAAATGGTTTAAAATATGATAATAATACGATGTAGCTACTATAAGTGAATAAATTCATAAAGTGTAAGGATAGTAACAAAAGCATCTCTAACAAGACCATGGTATGAATGGCAGTATAAGAAATCGTACACATGTATAATAATAACAACAAATTGAGGGCCATAAAACTTATATAGTTGTCATACAATGATAATGAGACTATCACAATGATAATATAACAGTACAAGGTTAAACCTATTATGTGCTACTGTTGTGTAGGAAGTTAAGTTGTTAGGTTACAGGTAGAACCTAAATGTACATCATTTATGTAATATTCTCCTTTTTACTTCTATTTATCTGTTTCATTGAATTGTCCTCTCTTTGCCTACATTTCATTTCACCTGTTCTGGTTTATGTCATTTTGTCTACAAACTAAACCTTACAAGATTATAGGTAAAGTGATACTGATAGGAAAATGAGAGCAGGTGAAATAAGATGTAGACAAAATCAAAAACACCCATTCCATTCAATTTGTTTTATAAAATAACTAACTTACAATAATATTTCTCTAAGTGCTGTAATAGCCTAAGATGATGGATTAAGACTGAATTTCAAAAGCAAGGCTAACACTTGATTATGATAGATTTAAATACAATGATAATTACCTCCTGAATACCAAGGAGTTTTTGTAATACACTGATACAATAAGATGTGATTGATTGAGTAACACTGTTATTGTTGTTGATATTACAATAACTATTATAATGTCAATATTATAATACTAGTAGTATATATAGTTCCTATAATAATGAGATCACAAGGTAATAATGAGTGTCAGTTAATTTAGTAAAAGTTTGTGGTACATGTCACTAATAACAAAAACAAACAATTACTATTTTCATACATAATATTTAATGAACTGTAGTAACCCAACAATAACAACTAATTATATAAATATTTCATATAAAAATTTAATAAAAAATTTGATCATTTTATACTAGTTAATTCTATTAATAGTTAATTACTAGCATAATTTAAATATAATCATTGTCTTGTTGTTGTTGTTGTTCACCAGGTACTATCCTATTCATTGGTATAGCATAAGTTACATTATTTTGTGTAGTAAGTACTGGTTCATATGCTATATTAGACTGTGCTATTATATCAGGAGATATTGTAGGATAATCATAAGTTGTTATATTGTTATCTAAATATAAACAATATATTATAATGTATACCCATTCACCATATGATTTATTTCTTAAAACACTGTCTATATAAGGTATTAATACAAACAAGATCATAACTGTAAAATTGTCTAAGATTATTTAATACTATCAAATATTGTTGCTGTATGCTGTAATTTAACTTACTAAACTCAATAATAGTAATGTTATGTTGACCTTGTGTTGTATGGGGTGCCGTTTGTGTCAAAATTTATTTACATTTAATGCTCATTATTTGTTTAATAAATTGTGATTTACTAAATAATGCATGATTTATTAAATAAATCAAGAGTTATTTAATAAATAATAACTTATTTAATATATCATGATAATTTCCAATTTTGACACAAACCGCAACCCATAGCTGTTTGTGTCAAATTGGAAAATTATCATGATATATTAAATAATGTATGATTTACTAAATAAAGCACAATTTACTAAATAATGCATGATTTATTAAATAAATCAAGAGTTATTTAATAAATAATGACTTATTTAATATATCATGATAATTTTCCAATTTTGACACAAACTGCAACCCATAGCCATTTGTGTCAAATTGGAAAATTATCATGATATATTAAATAATGTATGATTTACTAAATAAAGCACAATTTATTAAATAATGCATGATTTATTAAATAAATAGAAAGAAAACAGCAGTTATTTAATAAATAATGACTTGTTTAATATATCATGATATTTTTCCAATTTTGACACAAATGGTGCCCCATATAAACCTACCTAATACTAAGGTAACTGATATAAAGTAGAACACAAGACACATAGCTTCTTGTTTACTTCCTTATTTCTACCACCTCAGTACTAGTAGGAATGGTTACCACACTCACTTCGGTACTAGTGGGAATCCAATCTCTATTTACTACACTAGCTCTCGTAAGCTTTGTGCAGATCCTAGCTCCCCTAATGCTCTATCTATAGGAGTGTTATCCTGGTATAGTCAGACCCTCCCTCCTTCCGAAGGAAATGGACAATTTTTTCAATACATGTAGCATGTTCGTTTAAGTAGAATATCTCTAGTCATTAAAAAAAGGTTTTAAAGATTTTATCTATTTGGAACACTCTGGTTGAGAGGGATAATATTAAAATGAAACACTGAAAAAAATAAAGACAATATAATGGACCTTCTCTGAAGGAATTATATATACATGGTTTATTTAGAAGGTCTTGTGTTTCCATTTCTGCTTCTTTGATAGGTGAAAAAAATGTTGCTGCTGATATATTGATAACAAGTCTTTAAAATTTGTTATTGATGATTAAAAGTCAAACAGGAATAATGAGGGTAACAATTGAGTATAAATAAAGCAATGACATCACATGACAGCAACATATATGCTGTTCATAAATTGAAAACACTAGTTGTCAACTTATAATAAGAACTTCCCAGATATTAAAAATATACTTATTATACCTTGTTTCCTCAATACTGCTGTGACTTGATGCACCAGGAAGTGGGTATGCATCTGAAAAGTTCATGTCATACACATAAAGTTTTATCTTCTTGTTTTATAAGAACACAAATTTGTCTTAAAAATTGGACTGGATTATCATTAGTAACAAACTGTCTTTGTAACTCTCCAACTATTTTATTAGCTTTGTCATATGCTGTACCATTCATACTTGTGCTACATTCACTTTTATTGAACTAGCACATATAAATACAAAAATTTTAGGAGAATTTGTACAATTCTTACCCTTCTTTCAAAAAATGAATGTTGCAAGGTGTTATCACAGATATCTAAAATTGATGATGACATTTGTTTACAACAATACTTGAATATCAATTTACCAACATTCAGCCACACTTATTTTATTAAGAGCTTGCAATAATTCAGTTACATATAGGTTACTGTTCCAATGCTAATTTTTATATTTAAATGACCAAGGTTATAGTAAAACTAATTTCAGTGCTATATATTCGATGGAAATATCAACTTTTAATCTAAAGTAAAGTTTATGTCTACTTTTAGCTCTCTTTTTACAATTTCAGTCCATTCATTTCGAAGGACATCAGAGGCACAAGCAAAACTACCACCTATGTCATTCAAAATACTCAAGAACATCTTGGCATATTCTTGTAATTGAGTATGATCCTTTTTAAAACTCATTCCTGCCTCGAATTCACCAATAATGTCATCAAAGGTAGGCGCTCTTTGTACTTCTCTGTTAATAAGACCAGCAGAAAACATTTCTTCAGCTAGCTTTACTAATGAAGTTTTTGGCAAGTCAGTTAAAGCTGCATAGTTCTTTGTGAGAACTTTCTTCATTAATTTCTTCATTTTGGTGATGTCAATGTCTATTAGGTACAGATGATTATGGATTAAAATTGAAGTATACCAATATATTGTCTGTTATTTTCATGTATAAAAGTCAAACAAGTAGTGCACATCAATAACAGTGCTAGCTAGGTGTTTATAATTTTGCATGCCAAATTTAGCAAGTACATATCATGGCCAGGGACACTAGCTAGAGAAAGCTTTGCATTATTTCCTAGACATATTAGGAAGTGCAAAACACAGACAAGATCAATGTGTACATAACAGGAGTTTGCCATACTATTATAGGTATGATTCGTTTCCAATTCCTCTCTAATCTTGATATAACACAACATAATAATTTACAGATACTTAATTACCAGAAATTGTTGGTTCAGGCATAATATCTTGAGACACTGAAGCAGCACCTAAAGTAAAAAATAACGTCTATTCTGTTAAGAGGTTTATACCTGGCATTGGAGATTTCTTTGTTAGTTTTCGATAAATCAATATTTCATTTGAAGGTTTTATACCTTTTAATTTGATAGGATAGACCAGACGTTTAACAGTACTAGGTTCATCGTCATCAGCATAAACTAACAACTGACATGATGAAGGTATAGGATGTTGTGATGACCCAAATTTATCAATGACAGACTGCCAAAGCTAAAATAGGAAATAATAGTTATTGTTAATGTAAAAATTAGTCACACCGTGCACTCAGAAAAAGGTCTAATACTCCATCCTTGAGGTGGTTCCTTTTGTAAAATAAGTTTAACAGATCCAATTTCATCAACAAAATTGAAATGGATTGGATCATTTTTGTCTATATGTTGATATTCCTCCTTTAAATACTATATAATATACAAACAATATAAAAAGTAAAAGAGAATTTTTGGAAATTACCTTTAAAAGAGCATCAAGATCTTTCATAACAGAAAACCTCACCATCCAATCTCCATCTTTTTCCTCATAATAAGTCAATCCAGTGTACATGAATGGCAGAATTGGGGTAGCTTCTTGTGTGGTGGAACCATCACTATAAGCTTTTGGTTTACCTTTATTTTTCAGCTTAGAGTCCTGAATGGTAATATCAAGCACAGCTAATGAGGGTGAGGGCTTAGTAAGTATACTTCCTTTATTATCTGACCCTTCATGTGGTTGCTGGTCCTGTTCTGCTCCAATACCAACAAGACAAAAGTGATTACATGTGATAAAACCATATCGACTTCCTAGATGAAACTGTCCTCCATCAAGCAAAATGAACTCATAAGGTAGTGTTGAAGGAGTGAGGGAAGCTCTGACAAAGTGGAGACAGTTAGCCTGAATCTGTGTCTGTAGGTTAACACAATGTTGTATCTCTAATGTTAGAGGTTTTAGGAGTGGTTTGGCGACAGAGATGGCGTAAACAGCACTAGCTAATGTTGTTCCTTTAGGGAACTTAAAATGACCTCCAACAAGTACAGTTATAGCAACTTCACATGTATCAGATAAAGAAGTGGTGTTTTTAGATGAATGAAGTCGCAGGCCATATTCTTCCCAACAAAATGACTGAGCTTCATTGCCTTGAATATAGAAGAGCTTCTTCTCTGCTATATGAACACCATATAGATGATCTAAAAGCAAAGAAGTAAATATACATCAACTATTATTCAATATATATACCAGTTGAAGGAACAAGATAATTAAACTGCATCATTGCATCTTGTTTATTGACATCATATTGAGTGCTGGCATCACAGAGTTTAGTGGAAACTTGTATACCAACAGTATCTACATTGTTTAACAAACAAAACTACTTCATGAATGCAAAATGCTTCAACAAAATTGTTACATTGTATAATTATTAGACAAACAATTACAATATATATAAAGTGGTAACAATATGAGAAGTACCATAACTTAAAGACTTTAGTAGCGCATAATATCTTACCAGTATCAACAGTTTTGCCTCGAGGAATTCCACTCTATTGAAAAGAAGAGTATTCCAATGTGAAAATAAAAAAATATTAATATCAATTAAAGAACAAAATTATTGAATGTAACACATAATAAGAATATTCAAAGATAGTTGTGTTAGTTTGATAACAACTTACAGCCTGTACCAAGCAGATTGTTGGTTAGGTAGAAGAGAACAGCAATGAAAATAGTCATACAAAAACGATAAAGATTATTTATTGGAAATAGAACTAGTTTCATAATGCTTGTACAAAGTACACATCATGGTCACAGTAAGAACCATACAAAAAGAAAGGCAAATTGTTACAGTTCTAGATTGACAAGCACATATAACTTAATGGGTATAGCAATGGATGGATGGATGGATGGATTTTTGCATTGAAATGAATGGGCCAGATAAAAAGATAAAAATTATATCAACAATGGTAACAATAGACACTTATATAGACAGACAAATACAAGATAATTATTACTCCAGTAAGAAAGACACCCAAAGAAGAAACAAAAAGTCATAACATTAACAATACAATTTGATTATTACATAAAACTTGAACAAATCACACCTAGTTTGAAATGCATCCAGTAAAAGTAAATTCAAATTTATTATTTACAATATATATTACAGTCATTACAGTTATTAAATTTTATTTGCCACATTCAACAATCACATACAACAATACAATAAACCTATGAAATAAAGTTAATTATATACACACACATAGTCAATTTTAGCATTGCCAGGCATAGTTTGTATGCCAGACAAAACACATTATTTAAATTAGGACTAATAAAAGTTGTGAATGTAATATTATATACTAGTGTTGACAACCCTTACCATCTATACAAATCAATATAAGAGAGATCATCATAAAATTAGGAACAGAGATGAAGAGAGACATATGAAAATGTCAAATAATAAACGTAGTAAATGTAATACAAAATTTGACAACACTTACCCACTATATAAGTCAATAGAGATCATTACACAAAGAAAGCATTATGAAAAAAAGAAAAAATGGCAAGTAATAAAAGTTGTGACTGTAACACTAGATTTGATGACACTGGCTATACAGGTACAATATAGGTATATATTAATATCACATTAAGAACAGAGATAAAGAGATTTATACAAAAATGGAAACAGTTAAATAACAAAAGTAATGAACGTAATATAGATTTGATGACACTTACCGGCTATACAAGTACAATATAGGTATAGATTATCATCAGATTAAGAAAATAAATAAAAAGAGCCATACAAAAAGTCAAATAATAATAAAAGTAGTGATTGTAATACTAGATTTGGTGACACTTACCCCCTATACAAGTACAATATGGGTATAGATTATCACATTAAAAATAGAGACAAAGAAAGCCATATGAAAAAGTTGAATAATAAAAGTAGTGAATGTAATACTAGATTTGATGACACTTACCCTCTATACAAGTACAATATGGGTATAGATTATTATTACATTAAGAATAGAGATGAAGAGAGCCATATGAATAAGTTGAATAATAAAAGTAGTGAATGTAATATTAGATTTGATGATGCTTACCATCTATAAAAGTACAATAGCAGTATATATTATCATCATATTAGGAACAGAGATGAAGATAAAGCCAATATGAAAAAGGAAAAAAAGTTGAATAATAAAAGTAATGAATGTATTACTAGATTTGATGACACTTACATCATCCTATAAATGTACAATATAGGTATAGATTTTCATCACATTAGGAACAGAGATGAAGAGAACCATAAGAAAATGTTGAATAATAAAAGTAGTCAATCTAATACTAAATTTGATAACACTTACCGACTATACAAACACAATAATTATGGGTATAGATTTTGTCACATTTGGAATAGAAATGAAGAGAGCCATACAAAATTGAAAACAGTTGAATAACATAAGTAGTGATTGTAATACTAAATTTGATGACACTTACCAACTATACAAGTACAATATTATGTATAGATTATTATCATATTAGGAACAAAGGTGAAGATAAAGCCAATATGAAAAAGGAAAAAAAAGTTGAATAATAAAAAGTAGTGAATTTAATACTAGATTTGATGACACTTACTTCATCCTATAAATGTACAATATAGGTATAGATTATCATCATGTTAGGAAGAAAGGTGAAGATAAAGCCAATGTGAAGAAGAAAAAAGTTGAATAATAAAAGCAGTGAATGTAATACAAGATTTGATGACACTTACCAACTATGCAAGTACAATATAGGTATTGATTATTATCACATATGAGCAGAAATAAAAAAGCCATTTGAAAATGGAAAAAGTCAAATAATAAAGTTAGTGAATGTGATACTAGATTTGATGACCCTTACCCTCTATACAAGTACAATATGGGTATGGATTATCATCACATTAGAAACAGAGATGAAGATAAACCCAATATGAAAATGTTAAATAATAAAAGTAGATTAATAAAAGTAGTGAATGTAATACTAGATTTGATGACACTTACCACCTACGTAAGTACAATATAGTTATTGATTATCATCACATTAGAAAAGAAATAAAAAACCCATATGAAAATGGAAAAAGTTGAATAATAAAAGTAGTGAATGTATTACTAGATTTGATGACACTTACCACCTATATAAGTATGATATAGGTATAGATTATCATCATGTTCAAACAGAAATAGAAAAGCCATATGAAATTGGAAAAAGTCGAATAATAAGTAAATGTAATACCAGATTTAATGAAACTTACCCTCTACACAAGTACAATACAGGTACAGATTATCATCACATTAGGAACAGAAATGAAGATAAAGCCAATGTGAAAAAGAAGTAAAGTTGATAATAAAAGTAGCAAATGTAATACTAAATTTGATGACACTTACCACCTATGTAAGTACAATATAGGTATTGATTATCGTCACATTAGAAAAGAAATAAAAAACCCATATGAAAAAGAAAAAAAGTTGATTAATAAAAGTAATGAACATTATACTAGATTTAATGACACTTACCGGCTACACAAGAACAATATAAGTATAAATTATTTCACATTAGGAACAGAGATGAAGAAAGCCATAAGAAAAAGGAAAACGTCAACAATAAATTATTGAATATAATATTAGATTTGATGACACTTACCCTCTATACAAGTACAATATAGGTATAAATTATCATCACATTAAGAACAGAGAGGAAGATAAAGACCGTTTGAAAAAGGATAAAAGGTGAATAATAAAAAAAAGTGAATGCAATACTAGATTTGATGACACTTACCACCTATACAAATACAATATAGGTATAGATTATCATCATATTACAAATAGAGATGAAAAGAACCATAAGAAAATGGAAAAAGTCAAATAATAAAAAAAGCAAATGCAATACTAGATTTGATGACACTTACCGGCTACACAAGAACAATATAATTATAAATTATATCACATTAGGAATAAAGATGAAGAGAGTCATAGGAAAAAGGAAAACGTCAACAGTAAATTAGTGAATGTAATGCTAGATGTTATAACACTTACCTGGTATACAAGTAAAAATAGGTATAGATTATTATCACATCAGCAACAGATATAAAAAGAGACATAAGAACATTTAAAAAGTTAGGGAATAAAGTAATGAATGTAATACTAAATTTGATAACACTTACCCACTATATGATAACAATATTATTATTATGTTAGGAATAGAGATGAAGAGATACATAGGAAAATGTTGAATAATAAAAGCAGTATATGTAATATTAGATTTGATAATACTTACCAGCTATACAAGTATAATGTACGAATTGATTATCATCATATCAGGAACAGATTTGGAGAGAGACAATCAAAAATAGGAAATTTTGAAAAAAAGTAATAAAAATAATTTGATAACACTTACCGGCTATAAAAGTACAATATAGGCATAGATTATCATCATAATAAGAATAGAGATAAAGGGAGCCATGCATAAAGTCAAATAATAAAAGTAATGCATGTAATACTAGATTTGATGACACTTACTTCGTCCTATACAAGTACAATATAGATAGAAATTATCGTCATATTAGAAACAGAGATGAAAAGTTGAACAATAAAGTAGTGAATGTAAAACTAGATTTGATGACACTTACTTTAGCCTATACAAGTACAAAATAGATATAGATTATCATTTCATTAGGAACAGAGATGAAGAGAGCCATATTAAAATGGAATACGTCAAATAATGAACATACTGAATGTGATCTTAGATTTAATGACACTTACCATCTTTACAAGTACAATATAGGAGGTATCAATTGTCATCATATTAGGGTCAAAGACCAAAAGAACCATATGAAAATGGAGTAAGTAGAATAGTGAATATAATATTAGATTTAAAACATTTACAATCTATACAAGTATAATTTTGGTATAGATTATCGTCACAATAGAACAGAGATAGAAATCAATAAAAAATGGAAAAGTCGAATAATTAAAGTAGTTAATACAATCCTACATATGACGATGCTTACCCTCTATGCAAGTACAATATAGGTATAGATTATCACCACATTAGAACAGAGTTAAAAGCAATACAAAAATGGAAAAAGTTGAATAATAAAAGTAGTGAATATAATACTAGATTTGATGATGCTTACCCTCTATGAAGTACAATATAGGTATAGATTATCATCAAAGTAGATAAAAGTCGTATAAAAATCAAAAAAATTTTACTAGATTTAATGATACTTACTGACTATATAAGTACAATATAGGTATAGATTATTATAACAATAGGAACGGAAACGAAGTATATGAAAAAGGAAAAAATAATAAGTGAATGTATTACTAAATTTGATGACCACTTACTTTCTATACAAGTACAATGTAAATTATGATCATGTTAAGAACAGAGATGAGAGGAATATGAAAACGTTGAATAATACAATAGTGAATATAACACTAGATTTGACAACACTTACCAGCTATACAAGTACAATAGAGATAGAGAATATCGTCACATTAGTAACAGAGAATACAAAAATGAAAAAAGTCAAATAATAAAAATAGTGGATGCAATATTAGATTTGATGACACTTACCGGCTATACAAGTAAAATATAGGCATAAATTATCATTGCATTAGAAGCAGATATGAAGAGAGACATGTGAACAAGGAAAAGTCAACAATAAAAGCAGTGAATGTAATACTAAATTTGATGATACTTACCCCCTATACAAGTAAAAAATACAGGTATAGATTATCATTATATTAGGAAGAAAGATGAAGAGAGACATACAAAAATGTTGAATAATAAAAGTAGTATATGTAATATTAGATTTGACAATACTTACTGGCTATAAAAGTACAATGTAGGTATAGATTATCATCACATTATGAACAGAGATGAAGAGAGACATATGAAAATGTTGAATAATAAAAGCAGTATATGTAATATTAGATTTGATAATACTTACCCTCTATACAAATACAATATTATTATCACATTAGGAATAGAGATAAAGAGAGCCATATCAAAAGTTTTTATAATAAAGGTAGTGAACGTAATACTACATTTGATGACACTTACCAGCTATACAAGTACAATATAGGTATAGATTATCAACATATTAGGAACAAAGATGAAGAGAGACATACATAAAGTCAAATAATAAATAGAGTGAATGTAATATTAGACTTAATGACACTTACTTCATCCTATACAAGTACAATATAGGTAGAAATTATCATCATATTAGGAACAGAGATGAAAAGAGCCATATATAAAAATAGAATAATGAAGTAGTGAATACAATACTAGATTTGTTGACACTTACTTCAACCTATACGAATATAATATAGATATCATCTCATTAGTAACAGAGATGAAAAGAACCATAGAAAATGTCAAGTAGTGAAATCTAATACTAAATTTTATTATACTTACCTTCTATATAAATACAATATAGGTATAGATTATCATCACATTAGGAACAGAAATAAAAAAGCCATATGAAATGGGAAAAAGTCAAATAATAAAAAGTGATTGTAATACTAGATTTGATGACACTTACCCTCTATATAAGTACAATATAGGTATAGATTATCATCACATTAGGAACAGAGATGATCATCATAAAAAAGGTCAAGTCAAATAATAAAAGTAATGAATATAATATTAGATTTGATGACACTTACCTTCTATGCAAGTTATACAGTTTATAATCACATTATGAACAGAGATAAAATATAAAAAAGATAAAACAAGGAATTATAAATTGTAAAAACAATGACTGTAATATTATTTGTGTAGTCAAACACTTTAAGTTGATGTATGATATGTTAAGATATTTTGACAAATTAATAAAAGTTAATTTAGAGGCTCTGAGAGGATTCCTAATTTAATTTAATATTTCTAATTTTGAAACAACCATTGATCACTCAAATAGTATTATGGTCATGTTTAATGTAAGATGGTCTGCTGTAATGATCTTGGTACCAAGAATCTATTTTAGGCAGGTACATATCTATGATATGATAATCCACTTGAGAACAAATGAACTTATGACATCCATCATTTGCTCATGTAAATTATCTACATTGTGATCACACATGTTGATAGTATAATGATTTCGTTCACTTGCTGTTGATAATGTTGAATGATAAGGCTTCCTTGAGTAATAAATTTGGCCATAGTGTCTAATTACTTAGTGTGAATAACGCCAAAATTATGATATATATTTCTCAATAGTTGGAAAAAGTAATTTGTATTGAATTGGAGGGCTTTTTCTATTGAAGAGATGTTTATACTACTTTATATCTATAAACCTATACAGTAAACCTTGAATCTATTAATCCTAAAACTAAGTTTTCTAACACAGTGGGATGCAGCATTCCATTAGTGGTTAACTTGCTTTATCTTCTTTAGAGCCTGAACCAGAGTCAGCCATGATACTCCTACCAAAGAACCGGATATATATAGCCTAATTATTATAATATGAATCATTCATTATTTTGTAATTTTATCTATTACGTGAGTACAATGAAATAACCTGCAATACAAGGTTAAAGAAGGGTTAAAATGAACAGCTTAGCGTCTATTGTTTAATATCATAGGAAGCTGAAGGGGGGGGGGGGGGTGGAGGGGCTAGAGCCCCCAATATTTAGAAAGTGGGGTTCAGCCCCCAAACTTAGCCCACAAAAAGAATATACGTTAATCTTATGGTGTTGATGAAACTGTCAATAGTTAACAATTGTCTGGTCCTTCATGTACACAAATGCATAACTGATGAGTATGATCTTGTTGAAATAGCTAAGGAGTTTGTTATGGTAAACGATAAACGAAGAAAATACTTTGGTACATTTTAAATTAATGTTGGTAATACCAATTTTGATTATATTAAACATAGTTTCTGCATTATGGTACATTTGTGTCTCTATATTCATCACATAGTTATGGTGTGAGCCCCCCCAAAATAGAAGTGCCTCATCTGCCTAAAAATATTATTGAGAAAAATAACTATTCCAATTTCAATCGTTAATCATGGACTCCAAGGTATAATATGAAGCATAGAGCTGATAATGATATGCTCTTAAAACTGTATAAATCAAAGAAGGCTTTAGGTAGCAAGGAAAGATAACTTAGCTGTCAATACTCTGAATTACTGTGACTTCCATACAT
The DNA here is from genome assembly GCA_963693285.1 of Xestospongia muta. Classification (NCBI taxonomy): domain Eukaryota; kingdom Metazoa; phylum Porifera; class Demospongiae; order Haplosclerida; family Petrosiidae; genus Xestospongia; species Xestospongia muta. The sequence goes on from OY848918.1 coordinate 2,614,095, forward strand.
TAATCCTATAAGGATGACTATAATCCTAATAGCCAGACCGTCCCTCCTTCCAAAAGAGGGAGGGACTGCTTAAGTGGACTACACTAATCTGGTATTAGTAGTATGACCTATACTACTGGTCAACCAATAGTATTTGTTGGTACTGGACAAACTTATCAAGATTTGTGTACACTAAATGTACAAGCTGTTGTCTCATCTTTGTTAACATGAGACTGGTATGATAGCTGGACAAAATTAATTATTTCATTAAGAATAATTATTATAAATATAGTTTATATTATAATTAATGCTGACTCATTTATCAAGTAGACTATATATATAAAGTTTAGTAATTTAATTAAATACAGACTGAACCTTTATAAAGTTTTATTAATTTGAAAAACTTACCACTCTAGATCTTTTGTAAATTCCAGCCATTGTTTATGTACTCAACCCTTCAATTTTTCTTGACAATACTTACTTCAACTCAAACGTTGTTCACATATGCAAGTTATGAGGTTGTTTTTAAAAAATTGTTAAAGATATGCTTCTTTTTTGAAATAGCATAAGATCATACGTTATTCTTTTCCTATTCTAGCATACATAATTTCATAATAAAGCAGCACTGATCATGATCCATTTTACAAGGGATTAATAATAAATTAAACAATATATAGTGTGATATCTCATTGTTCAACTATTCCTCATGTTGTGTAGTTCCAATTAGTGGTATCTCATTCTTAATGTCAGAATAAACTAGATTACTAATTCCATTTATTTATGAACTTATTCCAAGAGAATTATTTTATACATTAATGTAAGTTACAAAGTATTAAATTGTGTCACAAATCATTGTCTAATCTTCCTCATGTTGTGATGTTCCAACTACAAAGAAAGGTGATGTTTCCCTCTCAATGTCAGTTGGTAGAACATCATGTATACCAGAGGCCTTGTGTTGAGAGGGCTAATATTAAAAATAAATACTGAAAAAAATAAAGACAATATAATGTACCTCCTCTGAAGGAATTGTAGATGGTTTATTTAGAAGGTTTTGTATTTCCATTTCTGCTTCTTGGATAGGTGAAAAGAGGTGTTGCTGCTGTTGTGTTGATAACAAGTCTTTAAAATTTGTTATTGATGATTCAAATCTGTCAATATAAACAGAAATAAAACAGTGACATCACTTCAACAACATATATGCTGTTTATAAATTGAAAATACTAGCTGTCAATTTATAATAGGAATGTCATAGACATTAAATATTAAAATACATATTTTACCTTGTTTCTTCAATGCTACTGTGATTTGACGTACCAGGAACTGGGTATGCATCTAAAAAGTTCATATCATATACATACATACATATGTATATAAGGTTCTACATAATAGACAATTGTATTTGTCTTCTATCTTTTTTTATTGAAGAGAGGATTGGTAAATTTATTGATATCCTTACCAGCTGGTGACTTGGTTTGAGAATGACCATCATGATATTTATTACAAAGAGGATAGTATACATCATCTGATTCTTTCATTAGTTGTTGCTCAGATCTAGTGGATAAATCTTTAACTAGTGGAACTTCTGGTTTATAAGTACTGTAAGAGAGAGAACACAACTATATGTCACTAGTTGTATATTATATAACTAACTTATGATCATGTGTGTTGTCATTGGTAGAGGTTTTATTGTGATGATCTTGAGTTAATAAATTCATCATTTTATCACCAATACTGCTTAAAGTTTTATCTTCTTGTTTTATAAGAACATCACAAATTTGTCTTAAAAATTGGACTGGATTATCATTACCAACAATCTGTCTTTGTAACTCTCCAACTATTTTGGTAGCTTTGTCATATGCTGTACCATTCATACTTGTTACATCATTTCTAACATGTGTAGCTAATAACTTCTCAGAAATAAGACTATTAACAATACGAAGAGGATCAGCTTCAATAGCATTACAAAGACTAGCAGAATGGACTTGAAATATCTCTGATGGATCACCATTGACTAACAAAAGTAGAAAGAGGTAATGATTATTAAATTTACTGAGAGACTTACCAGATGACATGGTCTGTGAGGGTATAACATGATACTTGTCATAAAGATGGTGGTATATACCATATAATTCTTCTCGTGATTGTTCCTCAGGATTGATAAAATTATACTTGATATGAACTGCCATATCAATTAGACCAATTTTACACAGAGCATTAACTAGAGGGTCTAATGGCTTATCAAAATTATTAAGTCTCCATTGAAGTAGAACTTCTCTAGTACATCGAAGGGATTCATAATATTTTGTTTCAATATCATGAAGTTGACCTGGTGTTAGACCAAGTTCATATCCAAAATTAAACCACTTTTCTTTCAAATGATTTTTATTTGTGATAACCTGGAGTATATCTCCAAACAATGGATCTGTTTCTAGTAAAATAAATTATATAATTGTAATTATAATTAGTATGATATACATATTATATGTTCATACTTTTAGAGAAGCATCCTGTATCTGGTGTTAAAGGAGGACTTAATGAGGGCAAAGAAAGATGCCCATTGCCTACAAATTTGATAGTCAATATTATGATAAAATCTACATAACAACATATACCTGGTAAAGTGATTGTAGCTGTAGTAGGAGGAGTAACACCATTGAATGTGACAGTTACATTTTGACTTCTTATATTATATCCAATTTTGCCACGTTCAAATTTTAGTCGGAAACGAGGAGGGTAAGAACATTTATGTTCTAGTAGATCAAGCATCTCTATATCATCACTTGTTACTTCTCCATCTTCACAACCCATCACCTTATAATAATCAATGGAGTCCTCTGATATCTACATGTAATAGTTAACTACAATTATTAATACAACATCCTTACATAATCATAGTTAACACCATAATATGACCAGTCCCAATCATGTATACTATCAGGATCAAGAGTGATGGAAACACGACCACTTGCAGTAAATTGCACTGGTGAATAGGATGATTGGTGATAGCCCTCTCTATGACACTGTTCCTCTAACATCTACATCATTAAATGCATTGGATTATAATCATTAGAATCAAAAGTACAAAACTGACCTTCATGCAACCTTTCTGTCGATGTAAAAAGCTAAATTCTACAAATAAAGTATCATCTTTTCTCTTATCAGCTCGAGCTATGAGATATTTCTTTTGTATCTCTTTAAATGTACTGCGTTTAGTAGCAATACAGTTAGAACAAAAGTGAGGAGCAACAAATTTGACCACATTAGACTCAATGGTCACTTGGTATTCATGGTTTTGTTTAAAAGTAAACATACTGTTTCTTTTAAAAGACTCATCATCTGCTGTTAGTAGATATAGTTGGTTATTACAATCCTCCATATTAGATACATCAATGTGATGAGGTATATATAATTCAGCTGGTTTTATTAACTGACAGTTGATATATATCCATACAATAGGAGAGACTGGAATATAATCATCTTCAAACTTAAATTTATCACTAAACAAACAGACACCAAACCAGACAGTAACTGTATGTTCTATAGCTCCTTCTGGTATAATGACAGTAACACCATATTGACTACAATGATGTACTAAACCAGTAGTAGGGACTTCTAACACTGTTAGTTCTCCAAAGATATCTATTATGGAAGAAATGATCATATTTTATGTTGAAATTATTATTGTAATATAGTATTTAGTTAAGTGTATGTATTATTTTATCAATATGTTATTACCCAGTACACTTTGTATTATTACTAGAAAAGAAAGGTTATAATATACATGTATTCTAACATTTTACACCTGTATCTATCTCTAGTGATTGTTTTACTGATGCTGCTTTTAGTAAACATGGAACATGTCTGTCATTATAGGTAATACTTGTAATGTAAATAAATAAAATTCAGTATGTGCAGCTGTTTATTAATACATTTAGTTTAATTTAGTATTAATTGTTTTCTTTCAGTAGTTGCATACAACAGTTAGGATTATAAAAGGGGTCATTTAATACATTAACAACATGACTCCAATAATCAAACTAATCATTGACTACATACAAAGTATACCAGGTAATGAAAACGAAAAAGATAGGAAATATATCAAACAACTCTATATGATGATTACCTGTTGTTACTTCAAGGTTACTATCTGATAAACAAGCAGTTCTTACAAAAAGTAGTTCTTCATTATCATAGTCAGTAGACAGACTATATTGCAGAGAGGTTTCCTAACATAATATATATTATCAACAGTAAAATTATACTATATCATCATTATTACCTCATCAAACTCTTCTAGAGACCTTTCCTCATCTCTCATACAGTCATTATTTGGAGTCTCACTGTTAACAAAAGTTAATGTCACAGTTAAAAGTGATTGGTTGTTGTAACTATATGTCTGCTAAACATTCAAGGATAGTAGTCATAACTGCTATGAGTAAATTATGATAGGACACATAACCAACACTATGAACACTACAGTAAGTGTACACTCCCTCATAGATTAGTGTATATGATGTTCACAACATCTAACACATATATGTATTATATTTTCAGCTTGCTACTAAATATTTCTCATGGCAGCTACAACAGAAATTATTTGATGGTGGTATAGTCATTTATTTTTATTAGATAAAGAATCAATCAATTATAACCTACTTAATATACTTAATATAGACTTACTTCAACAATGGAGTCTCAGAGTCATCACCTGGGAATACGATACGAAAATGTCCACTACTATAATACATAGTTGGATGTTCAAATTCTAAAACAGTTCTAATGAAATTTTATTATTACAAATTGACTAACTCAAGTAGTTTTTCTTCTTGACTTTTATCCAATATGGTATGCTAAGTAATAAAACTAACACAACAATAATAAACAAGATAGCTCCACCGACAAAACAACTAACAACAACAGACCCTATTCATATAAATTATAACAATTATTACATTAGATATAATTCTTACATAATGGTGTTGATGTAGTAACCAAAGTTGGTGAATCAGTTGTCATGGTAACTACATGTATGATAAACAATAATATTATATGAACAAAACAACTAACAACAACAGACCCTATTCATATAAATTATAATTATCATCACATTAGATATAATTCTTACATAATGATGTAGATGTAGTAACCAAAGTTGGTGGATCAGTTGTCATGGTAACTACATGTATGACAAGCAATAATATTATATGGATCAAGTCTAAACCTAATTACATACAACTTAATACAAGATAATTTTTATCTATTGTAGCAACAAATTTCTATGTCTAAACTAATATTGAAGGTACTTGTATATCTAATGTTACTCACCACAAATTGAAAAATCTTCTTTACAGCATAGACTTACAGTCAGTGATCTCCTGACAACTTCTAGTGACTTGTTAACTCTACCATATCTATCCCAAATATATACATATATTGTATATGTTCCATTATTAGTCAGACATGTACTGATGTTATCAATAGCGTATAAACTTGTAGGTGAGAGACGACTTATGTTCTGATTAAATAAAAAACCTCCTGTATCGTTAAATACTTCAATAGCACATCCTTTAGCTTGTGATCCAGTTAGGAAAGTACAGTTTACACTGAAGTATCCTGTTGAGGTATCCTCTGGTATAATAACCTCTTGTATTTCAAATGTATCTAATGTAAGTGAAGATATTATGTAATCATATAAATATCATCCTACCTAAACTCTGTGTCTACTAACAATTAAAATACTCTTGAGTTTAGCAACTACTAATTTAGGAATTTTTGTAGTTTAATTAAAGTTATAGCAACTTTGAATTTTATTGATTATTATTGTAGTTGTAACATGAGTACATGTAATTTAATAGCAGGTTAAAAGGTTCTATGTTTATAAAAACTGTAGTTATTGTTCTCTTACTTTGGTTTATAATATGTAATTCATGATCTCCTGATGATATAGTAACATTACAGTTCATTTTATTAGAATGAAGTATCACTGACAGATCAATCAATCCACTCTCATCAATAGTTGTCCTACTAACTCGATAAAAGTTGTTATTAGCACAATTTGATGATAAATTAAATTGTTGAGGTATTGATAGCGGACATGAAGTATTGACCTAATTAATGGGTGTGGTCTAATTAAAAGTAGCAGACAATCCACTAACCTGTATAGTAATTGTCATTATTATTTTGTTATTAATAATTTGAAGTGATGATGAACTAATATCAAAGACAGTTCTTATAGCTATTGGAGATCAATTATTTATTATTAAAATTAATTAACTAGACTTACTAAACAGTAGATCCATTTCATATGGTTGACTTAGACCAGCTGGATTCTTATTATACACTATAACTTTATACAGTTTGTGAGGATCTTCAAATACAGCTGCTGATATATTAACTGGAAATGCAGACATTGTTATATTGAATGTGGTATCATTGTCTTGGTTCATTATTTCTATATAAACCTCTGTAGTATCTTCAGACCAGGATCCATTAATAATTATCCCATCACAATATTGCTCTATTGTCAGGTTTTCTGGAGAAGATGGAGGTCCTGTGTATTAAATAAATAAAAACATTATCTGATATTTAGACTTACCTATTACTGTCAGAAAGACAGGGTCATAACAGTTTACGCCTCCAAAATTATCAAATATATACATATCAATTTTAGTACCATCATCTGATATTTGAACATCAGAAATAGTACAGTTTAAGTAAGAAATGTTGTTGAAACTAGTAAAGAGACATTGATCATCCTGAACTTTACAATCATTAAAATATGCCATTGGATGACATTGTACTAGTGTCTGTGAAAAAAAGACAGCAGTCTGTCCTACATAGACAGTTGTGTTTGCAGGAGGACTGATCAATCCTTCATTATCTGTACACACATAATATAATGTGGTTACTAGTTAACAAGTAACTTACAACACACATCTGATCCGAAAGGAAGCCTTGGACAAATAGGCCTGGGGTCATTACATTGAGAGCCTACTGGAAATACTAACCAGGCAGAAAAAAACAATAGCACTAGTAGTCTCATCATGAAGATAGGTAAGATATTATCCTATAAACTACTTCAATTGTCTCTTTACCAGCAATGCACTGAATGCCAGTGTATGTTATTACAACAGCTCATTGCTATTCCTACACATCTATTCTATCCTTACCTCCTATTCCTACATTATTATTCTATTCTTATGTCCTTAAATGGTTTTTATTATGATAAATAACACAATGTAGTTACTTATTAAGTGTAAGAATAGTGGCAAAATGTCTCAAACAAGATCACAATTTATACAGTTGTCATACAATGATAATGAGATTGTCAAAATATAACAGTACAAGGTTAAACCTACTATGTGGCTACTGTTGCATAGGAAGTTAAGTTGTTTTGTTATAGGTAGAACCTAAATGTACATCATTTATGTAATATTCTCTTTTTTACTTCTATTTATCTGTTTCATTGAACTGTTCTTTCTTTGGCCACATCTCATTTCACCTACTCTGGTTTATGTCATTTTGCCTACAAACTAAACCTTACAAGATTAGAGGTAAAGTGATACTTGTAATGTTGGCAAAATGAAAGTAAGTGAAATGAGATGTAGACAAAGTGAGAAGCACCTGTTCCAGTTGATTTTTGTATATAAAATATCTTACAATGATGTTATTTCTCTAAGTGCTGTTATAGCATAACATGATGGATTAAGACTGAATTCTAAATCAAGGCTAACACTTGATTTTTTCTCACTAAGAGGTGTGGTTAGGGGTTGAGTCTCATTGACATTTTCCACTTCAGATCTTTAACATGACCAATCAATTTATGATAGATTTAAATACAATGATAATTACTTTCTAAATACCAAGGAGTTATTGTAATACACTGATATGATAAACTGTGATCGATTGAGTAACACTGTCATTAACAGCTAATTACATAAACTTAAAAAAAGAAAAATAAATAAAATTAAAAAAGATATGATCATTAATTATATAGTAGTCAATTCTATTAATAGTTAATTACTAGCATAATTTTCATAATTATCATTGTCTTGTTGTTGTTGTTCACCAGATAATACTTCATATATTATATCATGATTTCTATTCATTGATTTAGTATATGATACATTATGTTGTGTAGTAAGTACTGATTAATATGATATATTAGACTGTGCTATAATATCAGGAGATGTTGTATGAGACACAATGTATATAGTAGCAAAAATTGAAAAAAATTGTCAATTAATGTTATATTTGGTAATAAGTTCTAAAATGAACAGATGAAATGAGCTGAACAGTTAAACTGATCAATAGGACACACAAGATGTACTCCTTCATTTATTGTAATACTTTCATTATTAGTTACAGTAATATTATAATCACTGTAATTAGAGTAATGTTCACATGTTATATTAACAGATAAATGAGTAGGATATAATGGAGTACAATCAACATCAATAACCTGTATAAAGAGGATAGGATCAATTTAATTAGAGTAAAGACCACTAACTTGTACTCTAAAGATAACAACAGATAAATGTAATATAATGATATAATGATGTCATTTAGAGATATAGTACTAATAATGATGTTAGTAATGTTAAGTTCTAATATCATTATTAAACTACACATGTCCCATTTTGTAAACTTGTTGACAATAAACCATTGTTAAGACACTTGTGTACATTACTTAAAATATACAACTTATATATTGTATAACATTATTATTAAACTACAAATGTCACATTTTACAAACTTGTTAAAATAAACCATTGTTAGGATTATTGTGTACAATACTATATATTGAGTTCATTTACAAACAGTGAACAAACTGAGGTAAACTGTTTCTATTGAAGATGTGTTTCTATTATGTGAAATATAATTAAAGTAATGTCCACATGTTATATTAACGGATAAATGAGTAGGATATAATGGAGTACAATCAACATCAATAACCTGTATATAGAGGATAGGATCAATTTAATTAGAGTAAAGACCACTAACTTGTGCTCTAAAGATAACAACAGCATTATGTGGATTATCAGGATCAACTTCAATATGATAATATGCTAATATTACCTGTGGAACTAAGGACAGTATTAATGATATAGTATATAGTGATATTACCTAATGAAGTATTGAAATAGTACGTTGTCTCATTTCCAGAACTAGCTCCATTAGTAGCTGATATAGTTACTGTTTATATCTCATAAGATATAATGATATCATTTAGTAGATAACATATACTAGTACTAGTAGTGATATTAGTAATGTTAGGTTCTAATACAGTAATAGTATAATAGAGTATAGTACAACCAGGTAGACTTGGAGGAGGTAACCATGTCAACAGAACAACTGTACAGTTTAATGTATTAGTTATAATATTAAAATTAATATCAATATATTAATATTATATTATATGACATCAATATTAATAATTACTACTTGATACTAACATGTGACATTAGCTGCTAATACAATTATTACTGAGATTTGTTAACAAGATTATTGTAATAGATTGAGAGCATTGTGTTATATAATTAAAAATGATAAGGATAAAGAAGTAAAACTAATAACACTTAAAACAAAATATATCATGGTACCTCCATATTGTACACTACATGATATAATTATATACAATACTTCTTGTGAATTTTTCTTTCAACAATGTCAATAATATAATATAATTTGCTATATATGATGGAGTACAATCAACATCAATAACCTGTATATAGAGGATAGGATCAATTTAATTAGAGTAAAGACCACTAACTTGTACACTGTAAAAATTGATTTGTTGATTTAACCAATGTATTGTTATACAGCTTGCAGGTAGTAAACTAATATGATGTGAAAATAGACATAACACTGTTTTGATTACTAATGTACTATTGTTTATGTAGCTATTAGTACATCAGTAATAAAAACAGTGTTATGTTTACTTTTACATCATATTAAGTTTGCTACATGCAACCTGTATATAACAATATATTAGATAAATCAACATATCAATTTTTACAGTGTACTCTAAAGATAACAGGATTATCAGGATCACCTTCAATATGATAATATGTTAAGGTGATTGGAATCTACTATCTATGATAAAACAAAGCAATAGACATACCAATATAGGTACATGTATACAAGTAATTATACATTCCATTTGTTAGGTATGTTAGGCATACTTACTATATATAAACTACTTCAGTTCTGATACTTTGTCACTATTAGAATGAAGTTTCTGATAAGAGTTGTGTTCATCTTGATTGATATCAAAAGCTAAACAAGTTTCTTCAAACTCACTTACATTGTATTTAGGTTCTGTGACTAGTAGCTTATTATAATCCATAATTGTAGGAATAAAGTTATGGTTTGTTTTATGTCTCCTTTGTATCATATGTATGTGTGCTGTAGAAATGAAACTCTAAAGATAACAACAGATAGATATAGTGATGTTAGTGATGTCAAGTTTTAACGATATTGTTAAACTACTCATGTCCCATTTTGTAACTTGTTGACAATAAAACATTGTTAGGATACTTGTGTACATTACTTAAAATAAACAATTTACTTATTGTAACATCATTATTAAACTACATATGTCATATTTTGTAAACTTGTTAAAATAAACCATTGTTAGTATAATTATGTACATTACTATATATTGAGTTCATTACAAACAATAAGCAAACTGAAGGTATCTGTTTCTATTGAAGATGTGTTTCAATTATGTGAAATATAATTAGAGTAATGTCTACATGTTATATTAACATATAAATGAGTAGGATATAATGTAGTACAATCAACATCAATAACCTGTATATAGAGGATAGGACCAATTTAATTAGAGTAAAGACCACTAACTTGTGCTCTAAACATAACAACAGCATTATGTGGATTATCAGGATCAACTTCAATATGATAATATGTTAATATTACCTGTGGAACTAAGGACAGTATTAATGATATAGTATATAGTGATATTACCTAATAAAGTATTGATATAGTACATTGTCTCATTTCCAGTACTAGCTCCATTAGTAGCTGATATAGTTACTGTATATATCTCATTAGATATAATGATATCACTTAGTAGATAATATATACTAGTACTAGTAGTGATGTTAGTAATGTTAAGTTCTAATATAGTAATATAGTAATAGTATAATAGAGTATAGTACAACCAGGTAGACTTGGAGGTAAACTGTACAGTTTAATATACTAGTTAAAATATTAAAATTAATATCAATATATTAATATTATATTATATGACATCGATATTAATAATTACTACTTGATACTAACATGTGACATTAGCTGCTAATACAAAATATTACTGTAAATTGTTAACAAAATTATTGTAATAGATTGAGAGCATTGTGTTAAATAATTTAGAATGATAAGATAAGAAGTAAAACTAATAACACTTAAAACAAAATATATTGTGGTACCTCCATATATGATACGCTACATGATATAATTATATACAATACTTCTTATGAATTCTCCTCCTTCTACAATGTCAATAATATAATATAATATGCTGAGTATTAAACAGTTACTGTAATACACTGATATGATAAGTAATGTTTGATTGAGCAACACTGTCATTGTTGTTGATATCACAATAACTATTATATTGTCAATTTATAATACTAGTAGTATATAGTTCATATAATAATAAGACCATGAGGTAATAATGTAAAATAAAATTTTGTAAAAGTTTCCAGTACATGTCATTAATAACAACAATAACAAAAGTGAACAATTACTATTTTTGTGTAAAATATTAATTCAATAAAAAATTTGATCATTAATTATATAATAGTCAATTCAATTAAATAGTTAATTACTAGCCAAATTTTCATAATCATCATTTTCTCGTTGTTGTTGTTCACCAGGTAATACTTCATACATTATATCATCATTTCTATTCATTGATGTAACATATGATACATTATGTTGTGTAGTAAGTACTGGTTCATATGCTATATTAGACTGTGCTATAATATCAGGAGATATTGTAGGATAATCATAAGTTGGTATATTGTTATCTAAATATAATGATATTATATAAACCATTAATTAATAATTTATTACCTTTTTGTTTTCGTTTTAAGTAGACAACACAGAATATACTAAATATTATAACAGCTGTCAGTATGGAAGAGATCACACTAGCTACTATAACTGACACTATCAATGTTGTAATAGTAGTACTAGTAGCAGTAGTAGCTAGTAATAAATTAATATATTAATTACTATTATTATAATATATAACATACCAGTTATTAACTGTTTATTAACTACAAGAGAAAATGTATAACTGACATCTTGAAATGAACATGTGTAGTTAGCAGTGTCTTCAACTTGAGGGTTTGTGATGTTAAGTACATTACCAGATATGACATCAGGAGGAATAGGTACTCCATTATCACGTCTAAATAGATATATTAATGATGTCATTATGACATAACATATGACTTACGTCCATGTGACATTAGACGGAGCTCCTCCAGTATCTAAACTACATATCAGATCTACACCATTACCAACTGTAACAGGTCCATTGATTGTACTAGTTATTACAACTTTTAATTCTAAAAACAATATTATAATACAAATTGTGAGCACACCCATTTATTATTACCTAATGTGGTAAAGTTGACAGTTGGACTGATAAGTTGTGGACAATTATTATTTCTAATTCTGATCAATCGGATTTCATAAACAGTCTTTGGCATTAAGTCAGTAAACATGTACTGAGATACACTAGAAGTAAAGATTTTCTCTCTAGTACTAGACCAATCTTGACCTATTGACAAATAATAGTCAGTTATCTTTTACTGCTGTATATACCTTGTAGTCGATATTGTAGATGATGGTCTAGATTCTCAGAGGATGGAATCCACCTCACAGTAGTTTGTAATGCAATAATATTTGATACAGAGGGTTGTAGAAGAGCATCTGGTCACATGACTATCACATGATTATTAAGAAAAATAGAGAGCAAACCTGTTGTTTTTGATATAGTAGTGTTAGGACTTTGTCCACCCTCTATATTGGAGGCAGCAACACTTACACTGTATGTTTGTGTGTGTGTGTGTGTGTGTGTGTGTGTGCGTGAGAGAGAGAGAGAGAGAGAGAGAGAGAGAGAGAGAATAAACACACATAATATCATAGACAAGACTTACCTGTATCTATTAGAGTTCATAAGTGGTTCTACTATATATGTCAGATTAGATGGTCCTAAGTTACCATGTAGTACATAGTCCTCAGTTGGTGTAGCATCATCATTTCTTACATACACTTGATAACTTGACATATTTTGTCCACCATTTTTTGAAGGTGGTTGCCATGACACACATAAAGAGTCAGGATAAGAAATAATGTTGAGCATGTTAACAGCTAATGGAGCTACAAGACAAATAGATGAATAGATCCAAAAATGGATACATAACTATGATCTTACAAACACACCCATTACCATCCATTATAAGAAACCTAAACCATTATGTCCTTATATGGGCATATATGTCAGATCATCATTATTAAACTATGATATTGTTCCTTCAAAAAATAGAAGTTACTACATTTGGTAGTGTTTGATAATATGATTACAAATTGAAACGTAAATGGATAGAAATATCTGGCTAATGAATACATGAAATGACTTATTAAATATATATCTAACAAATGGATATATTAACTAGGAAATGGATGCATGACATAGTAACTTACGATCAATATCAGTTCTTGTTGTCACACTGTTACTATCAAGACTCCTTCCAACACTATTATTAGCATGTACAGTCAGATTGTAATATGTACCCTTCATTAGATCACCAATATCAACAGTAGTGAGTGGAGCTAATACAATCACAGATATCATTGACTGTGACTGATCTACTGGAACATATGTCACTGTAAAAGACTGCACTGGTGTCTGTGTAAATGGATCTCTGTTATCCTATATAAATAAGTAGGAGTGATATAATAATGATGACATATAGTTAATTGATCATAACATAATTGAACAATTGCAGCTGTAATATTAAGAGTTTGTCAAGTCAAGTTATAACATGATATAGTAGCATTAACAGTAACTATATATTAGGAGGTAGGAGTACTGACTATATTAGGTAGTACATTAGCTCATAGGATGATAGAGCTAGTTATAGTGAATGCTGGCAGTAACACTGTTAGAAGTTATTGACATCAATGACATGTATGACATTTATGAGTGATATAATGTATGTATATTGTAAAATAATTATTGACATGTATGTTGTTCAAATCACTTATGAGTGATATAATGTATATATATTGTAGTAATATTTACAGTCCATGATATCCTCAAAGCAGTTGAGTTGATTGCAGTTACAGAATTAAGAGTAGGAGAAGTAGGAACTGAAAAAGATTGAACAAGAGTTAATCGCATTGTTAGTTTGACTTACCTAGAGGCGCAGTTTCAATAGTTACACTCACTGGTGTACTAGTACCTACTATATTGCTAACAGTATTGAGAACAACAACAGTAAAATTATATTTTGTAAGTGGTTGAAGGTTTGATATAGTTGTCTCTGTCCCTGAAACTGGCCCTTTCATATCAGAGTCAGAAGTATTGCTATTACTAACAGCTTCATATGTTATATTAACTCCAATAACATCAGCATTGCCATTAAAACCATAAGACCAGATCAGTTTAACAGAACTAGTACCAATTAGTTGGAGAATTAATGAAGTAACAGGAGAAGGAGCAACTGAAGGGGGAGAGAGAGAACGAAAGAGAAAAATTTGTAATCTATGTTGACTTAACTAACCTTGTACAGTGATATTAAATGCAGAACTGTCTATACCAATTATATTTTCTGTTACACATACATAACTTCCACTGTCTTCTAGTCCTTGAAGAGCCAAAGTTAACTCAGTATATGTAGATTGAGCATTGACTGAAATATGAGTTAAGTTATCAGGATCAAGGACAGTCCCATTATGTTGCCATGTTACATTTTCAGGAGCAGGGTTCCCATCAAAGGTACAGTTAATAGTGACCATATTTCCCACAGGTAATACTGAGCTAGCAGGAGTGATAGAAGTAATGGCTGCAATATCTAAAAATAAAGAATTATATCAAACTAAGGACTCAGAGAAAATGAATACATCAAAAATGCAAGGAGTTCAAAGAATATTAACTTACATTGTACATTAATAGTGACATTGGACATAGTAATGTCTGGTACAATATCTTTAGTGGATTGACAAATATAGAGTCCACTAGATTGTCTTTGAATATTAATAAATGGCAAGTTGAGAGGAGGAGAAGTGACTTTATTTGTTAGTTCACCACCAGTACTGTTGAACCATTGATAGAATGTAGTACCAAGATTAGTATTACCAGGATTATCACAAAAAAGAGTAATATTTGTACCTTCAACAACGTCCACGGTTCCATTAGAAGATATGGTGGGATTTCTGAAGACTGTTGTAGAATATATGAGAATGTTAATAATATATTATAACTTACTAAATTTTGTTATAGTAACATCATGTTGTTCACCGTGTGCAGTACATGACAAAACATTTCCAACACTAAGTACATTGCCAGGGTTTGGTAGTATTAACACAGTCTCAGAATTAATAAGAACACTTCCATTAACACTACCATTAGTTAACAGAGTACCATCAAGTGACCACATAGCAGTAGGAGGACATGCAGGTGATCTCATTAAAGAACAACATTGAGAACAGAAAGGAATGTTTAGTGGTACAGAATATGATGATAAAATGCCAAAAAAATTACGAGAGTGACCATTTGAAGGACATTGTTGACCTAGTACAACACCTACAAGATACACAAGTAGAGAAAAAGATGGATAATAAACTCTACAAACATCTATTAATAGTAGCATGGACTGTTGCAGATAGACCAACCTACCTAGTACTAGGGCAGCTACAATAAAGTAGACAATTAGCCTCATAGCTACTTGCTTTCCTTCTTCACGGATCAATAGCAGTCGTAATCTCGTTCAGACACGAAGGGAGATGATCCGTCCTAGACACTCAAAATCGCCAGTCTCAGCCACACCCACTCCGTATACTTGTATCTAAGCTAAGCAATGGCGACTGGAGGAACAGAATAATATCTTACATCAAGTACTAGTGACAGGGATCTCTAACAACGACGACGAGAACAGACAAGAGAAACTGTAGAAGATTCAGAGAACTGGGTGGAGTCTAAAAGATACACTGTTTATAAAGTATGTGCTAGTTAATAAACGAAACAAACTGTACTAGCTTTCTCTTACACTGCAGGTTGTAGTCAGATTAGAAGATAAATCTTATTTTATATTTAGATGATATAATGAGTTCAATACATTGCAAGAGAAAATAAAAAAAATTCCTGAAGTAGTCTCTCTTAAATTGCCAGGAAACAATCTTTCTCAACAACATTGATCCTGGGTTTATTAAACAAAGACGAGAGGGCCTTTTATATTAAATCTTGTTAAAGTAAGTGGGTGAAGTCAGACTATGAAATTAGTTAAAATACATGTACATTTTTATAAAAAAACAATGTCTTTGATTTCATTAGTTGTCATGGCAAAATAGATGGCTATATACAAACAGTTTTCAATTGTTTTCCTTTAAGATGTTTAGCTCTTGTTAATGCTCTCTCTCTTAGAATCTTGATATTCTAGAGTATGGACCAGTATAAGAGATGTCTTTGTTTAACATTTAGTTCATAGGATTATTACAAGAGAGGACATGATCTATACCTTCAGTACATCTACTGTCATATTAGATCCACAATTTAGGGATAGATTAGAATTATATTATTGAGATAGTATACATATAACAGACTATAATATGTGAACTTGTTAAACTTTGCTGTTCTAATAGTATGTACTCCATCTGTTACTGATTGTGAGGAACAAGTAAGATATTCATTAACACTAACTATATTGGTAGATTTAGTAATATCAGTAGATCATACCCATTGTTATGGTTTAGTGTTAATTAAATTCATTGGTTGTTGTATGCATCGGCAGTTAAAGGATACAGTTTAATTTTATGTCACTTTGATTGTCACATACAACAGTGCAACAAAAAACATACCTCATTACATAGTGTTAACATGTTGTCCAAATGATTATAGGACTGTCTGGCACACCACAAGTGTCAGGCAAAAAAATTAAATGTTTAAAATGAGTTTATGAAAGAATAAAAGAAACATATTCTACTCCACTGAATCATACATGTTATAACTGAATTATACATGTATAGTAATGCAATAAAGGCAAACACTGGTGTATGAACTTAGGACCTACTAAATACTTGTCAGATCAGAGCTTTTGTGTCATGTTAAGATATTTGTGAATGAAGTTGTTGACAAAGTTGGTCAAATTCTCATAGATTATGTTGATAGAAATAATCAAACTCCACGTAGTATTGATGGGATTGTCCTCACTAAATTTGACACCATTGATGATAAGGTACATGTATGACTAATTGAGGTGATCCTCTATCTGACTCCAGCCCCTCCCTTCAGGTTGGTGATGTTATTAGCATGACCCATACTACTGGTCAACCAATAGTATTTGTTGGTACTGAACTTATCAAGATTTTCGTACACTAAATGTACAAGCTGTTTTATTATCTTTGTTAAAATAAAGACTAGTATGATATAATTGTCTTGTGATAAATTTGGATATTACAGTTAATAAAAAATAATTTTAAAGAAGCTGACTCATTTAATATATATATACATATCAATTTTTCAAGCAATACCATATAACATCAATATTAATTATTATTACTTGATACTAACATGTGACGTTAGCTGCTAAATACAATATTATTGGGGATTGTTAACAGGATTATTGTAATAAATTTAAGAACATTGTGTTCAAATAATTTAAAATGATAAGGTAACACTAATAACACTGTAAGACAAAACAATTATCATTATATTGTAATACTAACAGCATTATGATGTCATTAACTATACATACTATAGCAACAACTGTTACATGGTAGAGGGATCCATTTCATCAAAGACAGTTTGTGATGGAGAGGCAGTTAACTATTAATGATAATTGATTATAACCTAAATGTTATATACCTCAATGCTAAAAAGAATAGTGGTTGTTGGTGATGTCAACAGATTTATCATTACTCTCATCTTTAGATGTGGCACTTAGATTATTTCCAACATCAGGTCCAGTCTCCCATTCCATATCAGTTGTTAATTGATCAACTTCATTAGCTTGTGTCTATAAACAACAACAATATTGTTTATATAATCAATTATAAAATGTCCTACTAGTGGAGACATTGATCCTGTGAGGTATCCATTATTAGGATCATCATTATGTTCACCTAAGTTATTACCAGGCCATGTGTTATATGAAACAGATAATTCATGATGATCTGTAACCTTAAAAATAACAACAATATAAATAATAAATTATTATTAAACAATAGTAGTACCATTTCTGAATTAATAGGAGTTGTTACTTCATTGTTATTAATAAACCTATAGTTAACATATAACATAACGGTAACGGTAACATATACAATACATACACTTTAATAGTAAAGTATACTACATACAACAGTTCATTAATAGCTACTGTATTTAATATAACCAATTACATTTTTGGTGGTACTTCATAATTAGATGTAATAGATCTTTTGCCAAGAGAATGATGAACTATATGGGAATTACAAACAAAATGTCACATACATATATAAAAGGTTCTACATTTTAGGTATTTGTGTTCTCCTCTATCTTATTGTTATTGAAGAAAGGATTATTAAATTTACAGATATCCTTACCAGGTGACATGGCTTGTGAATTTGTACAATAATATTCATTATAAAAACAGGATACACCATCTGGTTCTTCTAGTGGCTGTGGTTGTTTAGATACAATAGAAAAGTCACTAGTTGGTGGGATGTCTGGTTTATAAGTACTGTTGGAGGGAGAACACAACTATATGTCACTAGTCATACAAAATATATGACTAACTTATAATTATGTATGTTGTCACTGGTAGAAGAGGTTTTATTGTGATAACCTGGAATCGTCATTTCCATATATGTTGTCATCATCACTCTTCCAAACATAATCCACATATGAGGTACATTAATCCAATGAAGTATAGATATCTTTCTTTTAATTTCCTCTTGTTCATTGTTGAGGATACAAGTATCTATATATGTTTAAATTGATTTATTGTATGATTAAGCATTACACAATATTATATTGGTATATTATACAACTATTTTGTATATAAGATGTTTACAAATAATTAGGGTTATGAAGTATTTACTTACAACTACAAATGTTTTACATTGTAAATACTAGTTAGTCATCTCCCTTACTTTTTATGTTACTTGCTATTATTGTTTATTATATATAAATGCAGTATAAGATCCGTTTTTATCAAATTAAATGAGGCCTGATTTGCAATAAGGGACCACTTCTACCAAACATTTAAAACACTTGAATGTAAATAAACAATTCTTTAAGAGGATGTTTACTACATTTTGCATTCACGTTATCTATTGTTTTAAACCAAGATATAATTTAGTAAACACCCAGTGAAAAAAGTACAGTTGTGAACACAACAACTACATGTTTTTGAGATGCTTTAACAGAAGTGGTCCTTTTCACAAATCAGGTCACAAATTGAGTCGTTTAAACATTGAACCTTTTAATAGTTTGGAAATTTGATAGCTCTAGATCTTATACAAAATTTCAGCAACTATTTTTTGTACTCTACCTTTCAATTTTTTATGACAGTACTTAATTGAACTCAAAGTCTCTAAAAGTTGAAGGGCAAGACAGTTAGATATAAGCTGTGGTTACCATAGAGACACAATCATCCTTTAATTGATGCTTATTTGAAGATCACATTGGAGATGGACAGGTCTCTTTATGAATATCTTTAAAGTCTTAAGTTGGCATGTTAACTGAAATTAATTTTGACATTGCCAAAGTAAGCTAACTATTGTATTATTGTTATTATTAAAATTATAATTACATTACATTAAATTGAATGCCTGCAATCAAATTCATGGTATAATAAACTATAATAAAAAATTACAATTAAGAATGAAAAGATTAACATTTAATGAATAACAGATTTACCAGTTCTTGATTTTCTTTATAATTTGCAGTATTTTTTCATGTTTGAATAAATTTTTATGCTGCATATAATGGAGCAAGAAAGTGGTCTTATTTCTTTTTGTTTCTTGGTACTTCCATATATGTCGTCATCATCACTCTTCCAAACATAATCCACATATGAGGTACATTAAAAATCCAATGAAGTATAGATACCTTTCTTTTAATTTCCTCTTGTTCATTGTTGAGGATACGAGTATCTATATATGTTTAAATTGATTTTTTGTATGATTAAGCATTATATAATATTATATTGGTACATTATACAACTATTTTGTATATAAGATGTTTGCAAATAATTAGGGTTATGAAGTATTTACCTACAACCACAAATGTTTTACATTGTAAATACTAGCTAGTCATCTCCCTTACTTTTTATGTTACTTGCTATTGTTGAGATTTCAAATATAAGAGAAAATACGTGTTTACATGTGTAATATTCAGTATTTAGATACTTCAAGTATTAAATCAACTAATTCATATACCTCATGAACATGAAAATGTTTATGCTAATCATCCTAGTATATGTAGTAGAAAATAGTTAAATGTGAAAATGGATGGTTCACATGTATTATCTTTGTCTTGTCATAAGCTAGATTTTTCTATATATAAGAAAAAAGAAATATTATCAATTCTAAGTTATAAAACCCTAAAACCTCAACGCTAATTCTATCATGATCATTCTCCTAGTTTAAAAAAAGGTTAGTAAAAATTGGCCCAATCTGTGATATGACAAATAATAATATAATCATCCTTCACTTCTTCATTGCATGCTGTCAAGTCATTACTACACTATGTAAGTCATCACTATAATATAAAATGATTACTGAATGTGCATAAAATAATGTATGCAGCTAAGAATTCATCGTGCTTCTTATTCTTATTTTTCAAGTTATATAATTTACTTCTGTATCAGATTCTCAGTTTGATTTCCCTATATCAAAATAAAGCAATAAAATATAAAAGGCTATACACAAACTTATTTATGTTGAAACAGACAGAGAACCAACTTACATGTAGAAATTAATCAGCTTTTATGTTATGGATAAATTGTTGTCTGTATTATATTATTATTGTTCTTCATATTGTAGACTTTTTGTCGACTAATTTATGTGCCATGAAGGTTTAATTTTATATGTGTTCTTATATGTAGCACATATTGTATTATATTTGTTGGTCTTGAAACTGAAGGGATCTATAAAATAAATGTAACTATGGATGCTTTAAAAAGTAATTACATTTTCATCCTTTACATACCACATGGCCCATGTCTGCTTAATATCTTATTTCAGTACAGAAATAAATATCAGTGTGTAGTTACACTGCTCCTTCCTTTCCTCTGAAATATAATGCAATCCTGTTGCTATTAGTCCATAATGAGCTTGCAAGCTTGAAAGAGGTGGATACTCATCAGCAGGACCTTTTGTAATTTAATTCCTTAAAATTGCTTGACATTACCAAGTTATGTTATATATATATATGTATATATATATATATATATATTGTGTTGATTGATACCAACATCATTATCATTTTATTAGTACTATTGTTCACCTTTAGTGATATTAATTGGTTTATATATATGCATTTGAAAGAATCTAGTGGCATCATGGCATATTTACAGGTGACATTATGAATTAACTCATTACATTTTGTTGTGCAGTACCAGATGTTTCACTAGGGGAGGAAACATATGACATAATTGTCTTGTAATGACTGAAAACAATTTTTTATGTTACATTATTACTACTTGATACTAACATGTGACATTAGCTGCTAAATACACTATTATTGGGAATTGTCAGGATTATTACCAGGATTATTGTAATAAATTTAAGAACATTGTGTTAAATAATATAAAATGATAAGAAGTAACACTAATAACACTGTAAGACAAAATATGTTGTGATACCTCCATGTAATATATCACATGATGTAATTATGTTTGTATTATATTATACTGTACTATGAGGGATCATTCCATCAAAGAAAGTTTGCTCATCAGGTGGAGAGGCAGTTAACTATTAATGATGACATTAAAATTAGTGATTATAACTTTAATATTATATACCTCAATGCTAAACCACAGTGGTTGTTGGTGATGTCTAATAACAAGATTGTCGTTACTCTCATCTTTAGAAGTGAAACTCTGATTTTGTCCTATATCAAATCCAGTTTAGCATTCCATATCAGCTGATAAATCTTCAACTTTATTAGCTTGTGTCTATAAACAACAACAATATTATTTATATAATATTCAATTATAAAATGTCCTACTAGTGGAGACATTGATCCTGTGAAGTATCCATTATTAGGATCATCATTATGTTCACCTAAGCTATTACCAGGCCATGAGGTATATGAAACAGGTAATTCATGATGATTAGCAACCTTAAAATAACAATAATATAAACAAATTATTATTAACAATATTAGTACCATTTCTGAATTAATAGGAGTTGCTACTTGATTGTTGTCAAGAGATTTAAACCTATAGTTAACATATAACATGTAACACTAATATATACAATACATACACTTTAATAGTAGAGTATACAACATACAACAGTGATAGAATAAAACAATAATCTAAAGTTGGTAAAATTGGTGCTTAAGTTAATACATATTACATATCACTAGTTATAAATTTTTGCAATTTGTTTGTTCTACATAATCTCAATAGCTATATTTAATATAATATATTACACTTTTGATGGTACTTCAGAATTAGATGTAATAGGTCTTTTGCAAGAAGAATGAAGATCTATATGGGAATTAGAAAATATCATGTACATATATAAAAGATTCCACATTATAGATGGATGTTCTCCTCTATATTATACTTATTGGAGAGAGAAATGCAAAATTTATAGATATCCTTACCAGGTGACATGGTTTGAGAATTTATACCATGATACTTATTACAAAGAGAACAGTACATATTATCCAATTTTTCCAGTGGTTGTTGTTCAGATCTGGTAGATATATCACTAGTTAGTGGAGCTTCTAGTTTATAAGTACTGTAAGAGAGAGAACACAACTATATGTCACTAGTTGTATATTATATAACTAACTTATGATCATGTGTGTTGTCATTGGTAGAGGAGGTTTTATTGTGATAAACTGGAGTCATCATTTCTATAGATAATCAGAGCCATTTTACATTCCTTCCATACCATTATTATGACTATATACTTATTAAAACTACCAAAACATAAAAACGTACCAGCTTCCTGATAAGCAGTAACATCAACAAAACCTGTACTTTCTACTATTGGATGTACTAAGTCTATAGGCATATATGGTAAATGATATATCACATTATTGATATACTAACTAGTAGCTTCCTGTTGCTCAGAGAACATTTGTTTCAAGTACTGGAATATTTTCTTAGCTAAAGCAATGTTTTGAATGAGTGGTCCTCTAACAACATCTATGATCATTTTCCAAGTGACATGACTATCCTTATCTATCCATTTCTGGAGCATATGATCAAGTTTGTCTTGATCAGACTTATTAGATTGAGCCAAACTATTAAGATCATTATCACTCACTCTAAGATCATTACCAATACTACGCCATGATGCATAAATAGGAGCTAGTTGTATTAAAACATCATGTTTGGTAGGTTTGTCAACTAAAAATAAAATTGAGATGGATTATTATATTGTCAGATTATTATGTTAAGAACTTACGATGTTTAATAAAATCCATCATTTCTTTAGAGTAGAAATCATCTCGCTCCTGATGACCTGTCAAATATGTGATAATTTATAATAAGATAATTTTTGAAAACCAATAACTACAAACATCTAAAATGGACTCATTTCAATTAAAGTCATTACAGAAATAAACAGCCAAAGGATATCACTACATTTATCAACTGAATTTAAGTAAGTTCAATGCTACACAATTTCCCAAAATTCTATGTTTGTTACTAGAATGTATTTTAGCTGACAATGTTATTGACTAATAATCGCAATAAAATATTGTTATGAGAGTCTAACACACATAGGGCTAATCATGGTGGACTATGCTGTTCTGACTTTAAGATTAAGCTACTTATATAGAGATTTTGTATGAGTTGTGTGTATCTCTCTACCTTGGTTCAGTACATTTTGGCATCTACTTAAAATTTTATTTGTTAGCATGTATAACAGATACTACATGTATGTATATTCAGTCTCACTAGTCAAATCCAACCTAATGATGAACAACATATTGAGAAGGATATGGGGAACTATAATAAACCAACTTGCTCTGTAATAATGATGGGTGGGAGAGAAAGTTAATGTGAGGTATAATTCTACCTTCCAAAGCTCAGTTAATGCTATTTAACACCAATATTGGTCAAGTTTCAACTTTGTGGCTTATAAAAACATCACAAACTTCCTTAGAATTCAAAAGTGAAATGGATTATCATTATCTCTTAAGTACCCTGTGTTAACTAGCTTTGTTATATGTTACTTCACTCATAACATATTCTAACATATATGAAGTTATCAGTCTATTATACTAATTAATGAGGTTCTTAACAAAATAGAAGAAATCAGTTTTAATAGTATTATAAAGACTAGTAGAAAAAGTTTGTAATATCTGTGATGGGTCTCTTTTGACTAACAGAAGTAGAAAGAAGAAAGATTACACACACTAACCAGGTGGAATGGTTTGAGAAGATGTAATACGATACTTATCACAAAAACGACAGTAAACACCATCTTCCAGTGGTTGTTGATTGATAAAATGATACTTGATATGGACTGCCATATCAATTAGACCAATTACATGCAGAGCGTCAACTAGAGGGTCCAGTGACTTCTCAAGGTTATCAACTCTCCATTGAAGTAATACTTCTCTTGTACATTGAAGGGATTCATAATACCTTTGTTCAATATCATGAAGTTGACCTATTGTTAAACCAAGTTCAAACCCAAAAATGAACCACTTCTCCTTCAACTGATCTTCACTCATTATAATGTTAAGAATCTTCCCAAACAATGGATCTATAGCTAACGAAATACTATATGATTATGAATATATAATTATATGCTACATACTTTTAGAGAAAACTTGTGTATCTGTTTGTAAGTAGTCAGACGATGATGACCTTGATGACAAAGGAAGAGTTGGTAGCAAAGAAGGACAACTAATGTCTGTTGAGTTATAGTTTATGTTAAAGATGAAATATATGTACATGTATATATATACCTGACTGTTCTAAAACAATTGTGGCTGATATAGAGGAATTGAGACCATAGAAATTGACAGTCACATTTTGTTTGCTCAAATAATCTGCACTTCTATCAACTGTAAAATGCAGTTGAAAACGAGGAGGATAGGAAAAGGTTTCTTCCAGTAACTTGAGCACCTCTATATTTTCATTAGATACTTCCCCACCTTTACACCCCATTATTTTGAAGTAATCGATAGACTCCACTGATATCTGTTGTCAAATATTGTAACAATTGAACACTACTAGCATGAACGCGCTTACATAATCATATCCAATTCCATCACAGTGACACCATTCCCAACCAGATATACTATCAGGATCAATAGAAAAAGAAACACAACTTTCAGTGAATGTCACTAGCAAAAAGCGTGATAGCTTATAGCCCTTGTCACAATATTGTTCCTCTAACATCTGTATAATTGTAGTGCATTATACTAATTAGGTTAAAAGATGTGACTGACCTTCTTGCAACCTTGCTGTGCATATAGAAGTACAAAGTCTACAAATACACTATCCTCTTGTCTCTTTTCAGCTTGAACCATAAAATAGGTTTTTGGTATCTCTTTATATGTTCTGCCTTTAGTAGCAATACAGTTAGAACAAAAGTGAGGAGCAACAACTTTGACCAGATTAGACTCAATGGTCACTTGGTATTCATAGTTTTGTTTAAAAGTAAACATACTGTTTCTTCTAAAAGATTCGTCATCTGCTGTTAATAAATATAGTTGGTTCTTAGCATCCTTCATATTAGACACATCAATGTGATGAGGTATATATAATTCAGCTGGTTTTATTAACTGACAGTTGATATATATCCATACAATAGGAGAGACTGGAATATAATCATCTTCAAACTTAAATTTATCACTAAACAAACAGACACCAAATAAGACAGTAGCTGTATGTTCTATAGCTCCTTCTGGTATAACGAGAGTAACACCATATTGACTACAATGATGTACTAAACCAGTAGTAGTGATTTCTAACACTGTTATTTTTTTAAATATATCTATTATGAAAGTAAAGTGATTATAAATATTGCTAAGTCATGTCAAATATGAAAAGTGTCATTTTCTTATGTTCTAAGACTGTTAAAGTTACCAACCATTTGTTAGGTATTTTCTTTTTTTCTTTTTTTTTGTTTACTATTACTGTATGCAACTTTCAAGAGTGACAAATGAAATTAAAGCTCATAAAGTAACTGCTTATATACATTGTAACTAACAACTGAGCTCCTCTAAATGGACATGACTGATCAAAGCATGTAAGAATCTGAAACTCAAAAACCACCTCTCTAATCTTCAAATTAAGCAAATTCTAGTCTCTTACAGCAACAACAGTACCATCAAAATAATCTTAGGACAATTTTTGTAATTTTAATTTGTTAATGCATGAGTAATGGATAATGAAAGAATCAATAACGAATTGACTGATGGATGGATAGACAGATAGATATATTGGGAATAAAAATGTAATACCTCCATACCTGTTATCATTCTATAGTCATTATAGAAGTATTTTTCATGTTGTGATATTCCAATTACAGAAAATATCTTATTTTCAGAGTTAGTAGATGGAATATCATGTATTGTAGAGTTCTTGTGATGAGAAAACTAACGTCAAAAGGTAAACAAGAATATAAAATGTAAATTTAATCAGTAACACATTTTGAAATGGATAGTGGACAATACAAAAATGCTGGAATGCAAGACATTGGAGTTTGGTAATGTACTTGGTTAAGAGGACAGCCAAGGACTCCTTTGCACATACACTCTTTAGTAAAGAGCAATAATACTATAATTAACACTATATTGGTACATGCGTATATTGTCAGTATTTTCTAGAACATTGGAGTGGAGTACAGTAATGTTGTCTGAGGCCCAGTCAAAGACTATGTTTTATTTTTCCATATACACTGTTTTGGTTAATAGTAGCTAAAAATACTATATATGAATAACATATACTCAATTTATCAAAAAAAAACACAAGTTGTACAGCAGAGATGTTGTAATAGTAATTGAAATGTAACTGATTACATAATTAATAACAAGCAATTGTAATGTAATTAATAGTTAATAATAATAACAATAATTAAAATAGTTATTAATAATTATTAATAGTAATGGTTAAGTAATTATTATGTAACTATTTAGGAATTTTTTGGTACTAATGTTAATTGTAATGATAATTGGGTACATTCATAAGTAATAGTAATATGTTTCATGAATTGGTGACAGTAATGATAATGGTAATAGGGTAATAAGTAATGGTAATTACATATATTAGCTAGTAAAGGATGACGACAGATACTAACATATTACTTACTGCAGATGATATGTTATCATTATAAGGTTTATTTTCACTCTAAATATATAACAGTATAAAATATAATTGCAATACTATTACATAATTTGTGACATACTTCAGCTAGATGACCAGGTACAACATATAATGACTCTTTACCAGTAGGATCTGACATAGTGTTGGGTTCTGGGTTCACTATAACAATAGCCCTATATTAAGATTAAAGATAGATAGATAGATAGATAGATAGATAGATAGATAGATAGTGAGAGAGAGAGAGAGAGAGAGAGAGAGAGAGAGAGAGAGAGAGAGAGAGAGAGAGAGAGAGAGAGAGAGAGAGAGAGAGAGAGAGAGAGAGAGAGAGAGTATACCACACTCACTAGTATTGCTGTATCTTCATCAATATAACTAAATTCTGTTTTAGCTGTTAGTCCTCCAGTGATCTCTTTTTTTGGGCTGTTTTCAAAGACATTCTCTGTGTGATCTTTAATAGAGATCATTAATGGATCATTAATGGCAGTTGACTATAATGAGATGACATCAAGTCAACTGTTGTACTAATATGTCATACCGTATTAGGTATAGTCATGACAACATTGTTCTGTCTCATTTCAGATGAAGGATTCCATTTTGGATTAGGAGGAACATGAAGTTTTGAACGTCCTGTAGAATCTTTAGCTTCAATAGGTTTATGAGGTTGACTTTGTCGTGCAACCATTTCACTTCCAAAAATGTTTTCAGAGACATTCTCTGTGTGGTCTTCTTTAATAGACACAGGTGTAATTGGAATTGGTACAACTTCACTAGATGACTAAATATTCATTCATTACTAACTTCTAATTTCTATAGTATTAATTACCTGATTATTATTAGATATTAGATATTCTTCAACAACTATTGACTGGTAGCTTAATTCAGTATCATCTGCTGTTGGCTTTCCAGAAGAGGATGGAAAATGGGGATAATTATTTTCAAACTAGAATGAAGATTAATGTATTTGATCTTGTACTTTCTATGTATACTATTACTTCTGCTGTGTTTGCTTCTAATATTGCTTCAACTTCACTGATATCGAGAAGAGAAGGAGATGGTAGTCTTCCAGTGATCTCTTCTTCATTGGACATTTGTTTTGTAGTATCTGATGTCTTGTTGGTTTTAGCTGGTATAGGAGATTTCGGTGTTACCATTTCATCATGAAGTAATGTTGCACTTTCAGAATAATCAGAAGTGACAGTAGAGTTATCACTATGATAATAGTATTGATAACATCATTAGTAAAAATATTATGTACCCAGTATTATTTGTGGATGGTGTTATCCCAGATACAATTGGAAATCCAGAGAATTTAGTAGCTAAGTCTACAGTGAACATGATATAGTAGAAATCTTATTACATACCTGGACTCATTGTGATCATTTCTTCCTCTACATTATAAATTACTTTACTATTAGCCAGTATTAAAGTTTCTACAAACAATTCCATTAAATGATATAAAACATATTAATTAACTTACTCTTCTTCCACTTATAATAATGTAGTACACAACAACAATACAGTAAAAATAATAATAATACAACAATCAAGATGATAACTCCACTCGCAATACCAAGAAAATACTCTAATATACAATTAGTGTAATAATCATTATTACATTAACAGTACTTACGTATTGGTGTTGATGTAGTTAATGACAATGTAGTATTTACACTACTAGTTGGTATAGGAGTTGTTGCCAAGGTAACTATATCATAAAAAAATAGCTAGCACTACATGTAAAAGATCATTTCTTATATTGCAAACTACTTGAACACATAGAATATAATGCATACAATATTTGTTCATAGTGAAAGAATTAAAGAGGAGAAAGACTAAATAGATCATATAAATACTTGACAAATACCAACTCTCACCTGCTATGAGGTCATTCTAAGCAGGAAACTAATAACCATTCTTCTTATAAAGTAATTGGTTTCCTGTTTATAATGACTCCACAACAAAGGTAATGAAAATTATAATGTCAACTATCACTCCAATCAAAATTCAATCTTGTTTTTTTTTCTATCAACAATCAACTATTATTATTCAAACTATTACACTCTTTATAAGTCATTGAAATCACTAACATGTCTAATATCACTAACCACTTATTGAAATATTATCTTGATCTTTACAGCCTAGGATCACTGTTCATGATCTTTGAGCAACTTCTAATGACTTGTTAACTCTACCATATCTATCCCAAATATATACATATATTGTATATGTTCCATTATTAGTCAGACATGTACTGATGTTATCAATAGCATATAAACTAGTAGATGAGAGACGACTTATGTTCTGATTAAATAAAAAATCTCCTGTATCATTAAATACTTCAATAGTACATCCTTTAGCTTGTGATCCAGTTAAGAAAGTACAGTTTACACTGAAGTATCCTGTTGAGGTATCTTCAGATATGATAACCTCTTGTATTTCATATGTACCTATATAATATATAGAGTATTGAGAAAATGACATATGCAAGTTATATAGTAGTAACTTACTAAAATTATTAATTAATGTTATATTTGATAAGTTCAAATTAGACCAGATAAAATGAGCTGAACAGTTAAACTGATCAATAGGAGACACAATATGTAGGCCTTCATTTATTGTAATACTTCCATTATTAGTTACAGTAATATTATAATCACTGTAATTAGAGTAACGTCCACATGTTATATTAACAGATAAATGAGTAGGATATGATGGAGTACAATCAACATCAATAACCTGTATATAGAGGATAGGATCAATTTAATTAGAGTAAAGACCACTAACTTGTACTCTAAAGATAACAACAGCATTATGTGGATTATCAGGATCAACTTCAATATGATAATGTGTTAATATTACCTGTGGAACTAAGGACAGTATTAATGATATAGTATATAGTGATATTACCTAATGAAGTATTGAAATAGTACATTGTCTCATTTCCAGTACTAGCTCCATTAGTAGTTGATATAGTTACTGTATATATCGCATTAGATATAATGATATCACTTAGTAGATAATATATACTAGTACTAGTAGTGATGTTAGTAATGTTAAGTTCTAATATAGTAATAGTATAATAGAGTATAGGACAACCATGTAGACTTGGAGGAGGTAACCACGTCAACAAAACACCTGTACAGTTTAATGTACTAGTTATAATGACTGGATTAGGAGGACCTATATAAACAATAGTAAGTATATTATTGTATCTATTAATATGTCATACCACTGACCTTGTACTAGTAATGTAAAATTATTAGAACAATAAAGTATCGTTCCATTACTGAGTAACCTTATCCTGACTTGAAGGAAATTATTATTATAGCTCAGAAGCACTTCCTCTATCGTTAAACTAACATTGCAAATGTTAATATCACTGTACAGGTGATAGTCTACATTTTGAGTATCAAGGTACTTCTGACTTTCCTGATGATACACATCAACTAGATAATAATTTGGTTCACAATATTCCAGTACTAGTCCAGTGATGTTAAAAGTGATTGTTACAGAATGTCCTTCACAAGATGTGATATCTGATATATAACTGACATTATGTGAGGACTCTGTACAAACTGAAATATTACATTAAATGATAGCCATCATAGTTAACAATACACTTACCAGATAAACAAGGAGACAAAAGATAGAATAATAACAGTAAAAGGACTCGAATATGATCTCTGTCTGGACTTATATTCTTGTTTGCGATGAGAGGTAACATAGTTGAAAGTGATACTGGAGGAAACGGAACTATCTTCTCTTTTACAATAAGACAGACATAACAACAAAATTACAATGACGAAAAAATAATTATTAATAATTATTACTTGTAATTGACTAATTGTGGGTGTGGTTGTTATTTCGCCAATTGAGCTAATAATGCGTATATGGGATAAAAGATGAACACAAGATTTCATTCATTTGAGTTGGTAAGTCTACTGATAAAATACGATCTCTCTCTTTATTCTTATTTTACAAACAGGAGGTCACTCCATCTCAAGTAGTAGACGCTACTAAAAGTGTCTTCCATACTATTTTACTTCACAGATCAACAGGAAAGGTACCACCTATCCACTCTAATTGTAGTTATGATAATATTCTCTTCTCTTTTCCCATTTCTCTACTCAGTATAAATATAGTTCTCATAATCCAGGGACATTCTCTGTGGGATCTGTCGGTATTGAAGATACAGACTGTCCCTCAATTGAGTTTACCTACATACGGTTAGCATCTCAAGACTTGGATCATTGGTTGTCAGGAGAAGTACATGGATTTGTATCATCACTATGTCAACAAGGATTAGGATCTAGAATAGGAAAAGTGAGTGAATTAACCACACCCAATTTGTTGATTAAGACCACACCCCTTTCTCTAGATCTCATTGGAGTTCTTTGAGCGTAAGAAAGGTCGTTGGTTGTTACCTGCAGAAACCAGTAGTTGGGAAACATGGCAACTAATTCTACATGTTGTTGAGATTAAGACTGACTCAGGTACTGTGTTTGTGGGTGGGGTCACTATTTATGTTGTCACACCTCTTTTAGATTAGATGCAACATCAGAAGAAATTATCAGAAGGGTTATCAGAAATTGTATGTTAATATGTGTCACATGATATGTCACATGATTTCATTATAGATACTTTTAATATCACAAATTGTAAACAGACCAGAATATGTCCCTCGAAATCCAACTCTTGATAACTTGTCAAATGTGTTTGAAACTCGTTTCTCAGAAATTCAACCTTGTCTTCATAGGGTAAGTGGGTGTGTCATTATGGTCTGTTGTCATAGCAACAAATTAGGTATTTTATGAATTGCCAACGGAGACTATGGCTGGTACTGTAAGAAAATTGATAAGGAACACTTTTGCTTATTAGTTAATTGTGGGTGTGGTCATTGTACGCTACATGTGTACCAAATGTGCTGAGAAGTGGGTGTGGTTTTCAGAACATTGTGTTAGAAATGAACAGTTGAAAATAATATTATTTGTGAGTCACATTTTGTCTACTAATAATAGTAACAGATGAGTCATAGTTATGAAATTGAGTCACGTTTTTTTCTACTAATAATAGTAACATATTTGAATGCACCACAAATGTTAGAAGTAAAATGATATCTTTTACAGTTGAGAAATTGATGAGACGCTATCAGGATATATCCTAGAGAGAGAGAGAGAGAATGTATTACTATATATGGAGACAGTGACACTTACAAGTACATTTGAGAGACTTTTGATTTTTGACAGAGTGTGTTAGTTTTATTGTGACATTGTTTGTGAACAATTAGAGCACAATCTAAAGAGAAAATAGTTAAATAAATAAAATTTTAACAATTCATTAAACACAGTAACTAGTGCACTAACTAACTACATGTACAGACACAGACTACATTAACTAACTATTAATTGTATCTATCCAATTAAAAATTTCATATTTAACATAACTTGTAGTAATTTTAGTAATTTTCCAGTCATCCATTTTATTCATGAAGTAAAATTTTAGCAGTCACAACAATATCATTCTGTTCTATTTCAGATGAAGGATTTGATTGTAGATTAGGAGGAATTTGAATTTTTGGTGGTCTCCCAGTATCTTCAGCTTTAATTTGTTTAAAATGTTGACTTTGACATCCAACAATGTTTTCAGAGACACTCTCAATAGTCTCCTTTTTAGTAAACACAGATGTAACTGGAATTGGTACAACTTCACTAGATAACTAAATATTCATTCATTATTAACTAATTATTCAAATTCTATAGTATTAATTACCTGACCAATATTAGATCTCTCTTCTACAACTATTGACTGGTAGATTAATTCAGTATCATCTGGTGTTGGCTTTCCAGAAGAAGATGGAAATTGGGCATCATTACTTACAAGCTAAAATGAAAGTTAATGTGTTTATGTGTTTCATTTTATACTTTACTTTTACTATTGGCTCTACTTCACTGGTACTGATGACAAGAGATGTTAGTCTTCCAGTGATTTCTTTATCATTGGACATCTGTTTGGTAGTATCTGATGTCTTGTTAGTTTTAGCTGGTATAGGAGGTGGTATATCATCATCTTGTACATTACTTGTTATAGGAGATGGTATATCATTATCTTGTACATTAGCTGGTATAGGAGGTGGTATATCATCATCTTGTACATTAAAACAAAATTTAGATATTACAGTTAATAAAAATTAATTTTAAAGACGCTGACTTATTTAGAAAATACATCAATTATTTTAGCAATACCATTTAATATCAATATTAATAATTACTACTTGATACTAACATGTGACATCAACTATTATTGAGAATTGTTAACAGTATTATTGTAATATATTTAAGAGCATTGCGTTAAATAATTTTAAATAATAAGATAAGGAGAAAGAAGTAACATTGTAAGACAAATTTATATTGTAGTACATGTAACACTAATATATACAATACAAAAAATTTAATAGTAAAGGATACAACATAGAACAGTTCATTAATAGATACTATATTTAATATAATATATTACACTTTTGGTGGTACTTCAGAATAAGTTGTGATTCATCATTTTTCCAAAAGAATGAAGACCTATATAGGAATTACAAAATGTCACATACACACACACACACACACACACACACATATAAAAAGTTTTACATTTTAGATATTTGTGTTCTCCTCTATATTATTCTTATTGAAGAGATGATTACTAAATTTACAGATATCCTTACCAAGTGACATGGCTTGAGAATTTGTATGATGATGTTCATTATAAAGAGAACAGTATGCACCATTTGGTTCTTCCAGTGGTTGTGGTTGTTCAGATCTGGTAGAGAAATCACTAGCTAGTAAAACTTGTGGTTTAGAAGTCCTTTAAGAGGGAGAATACAAATAAATGTTATACAATATATACAATATATGTGACCAAAATAGAACCAAATAACAATCTAGAGTTGGTGATACACATTGTGTATTACTTAGTAGTTGTAAACTTTTGCAACAACAAAAATTGATGCTACACAATAAGATATGATCTCAATAACATCAACAACTACTATATTTAATATAATATATTACACTTTCAGAGGTACTTCAGAAGAAGGTCTTTTTCCATAATAATGACCTATATGGAAATTACAAAATGTCACACACACACAAGCATAAAAAGATTCTACATGTAAATATGTGTTCTTCTCTATATTATTTTTATAAGAGAGATTGCTAAATTTAAAGATATCCTTATCAGGCAACATGGCTTGAGAACTTACACCATGATACTTACTACACAATGAACAATACATACCATCTGATTCTTCCAGTGGTTGTTGCTTAGATCTGGTAAGTAATAGAGTATTTTGTTTATAAGTACTGTAAGAGAGAAAACACAAGTATATTTCACTAGTTATATACTTAACTAACTTATGATCATAGGCTTTGATGCAATGTTGAGTTAATAATTTTTTCATTTTATCTCCAATATTGCTTAAAGGTTTATCTTCTTGTTCTTGAAGAACATCACAAATTTGTGTTAAAATATGATATGACTTTTCATCAATATCTAACTTTCTTTGTAACTTCTCAACTATTTTGCTAGCTTTGTCATATGCTGTACCATACATACTTGTTACATCTTTTCTAACATGTGAAGCTAATAACTTCTTAGCAATAAGAGTATTAACAATACGAAGAGGATCAGCTTCAATAGCATTACAAAGACTAGCAGAATGGACTTGAAATATCTCTGATGGACCACCATTGACTAAGAAAAGTAGAAAGAGGTAATGATTGTTAACTTTTTTGAGAGACTTACCAGATGACACAATATGTGAAGATATAACATGATACTTATCATAAAGATGGTGGTATACTCTATATAATTCTTCTTGTGATTGTTGCTCAGGATTGATAAAATGATACTTGATATGAACTGCTATATTAATTAGACCAATTTTACACAGAGCATCAACTAGAGGGTCTAATGGCTTATCAAAGTTATTAAGTCTCCATAGAAGTAATACTTCTCTAGTACACTGAAGAGATTCATAATATTTTGTTTCAATATTATGAAGTTGACCTGGTGTTAGACCAAGCTGCAATCCAAAATTAAACCATTTTTCCCTCAAACAATCTTCACTTGTAATTACACTAAATACCTCTACAAACAATGGATCTGTTTCTAGTAAGATATATTTATATAATTAATATTATATATATTATATTTATACATACCTTTAGAGATTGCATCTGTTTCTGATTCAGATGATAAAGGGAGAGATGGGGACAAGGAAAGACCACTGGTATCTGTGAATTTGATAACAGTATTATAACAAAAATGAATATATAGAACAGGGAAGATATACCTGATTTTTCTAGAGTGATTGTAGATGTAGCAGGAGGAGTAACACCATTGAATTTGACAATTACACTTTGGCTTATTGTACTATTTATACTTTTGTTAGCTTTAAACTCCAGTCGAAAACGAGGAGGATAGGACAATTCTTCTTCCAATAGCTCAAGCACCTCTATATTGTCAATTGTTACTTCTCCACCTTCACAATCCATCATCTTAAAGTAATCAATAGAGTCCTCTGATATCTATCATATAACAGTAAAATTATAATAATCAGGTGGTAGATTAGAGTTTTAGAAATTTTTGGTACTTTTAAATACACTATTGCTTACATATTCAGAACAAATTCCACAGTACGACCAGTTCCAACCGAGTATATTATCAGGCTCAAGTGAGAGAGAAACACGACCACATTCAGTGAATTGCACAGGATGTAAAGGGAGTGACAGGTTATAGCCCTCTCTATGACATTGTTCCTTTATCATCTGTATGTATAGATGTAGATAAAATTGAGGTAATTGGCAAAACTAACTTTCGTACAACCTTTCTGTTGATACAAAAAGCTAAATTCTACAAATAAAGTATCATCTTCTCTCTTATCAGCTCGAGCTATAAAATATTTCTTTGGTATCTCTCTGTATGTACTGCCTTTAGTAGCAATACAGTTAGAACAAAAGTGAGAAGCAAGAACTTTAACCAGAGTAGACTCAATGGTCACTTGGTATTCATGGTTTTGTTTAAAATTAAATACTTTGTCACTTAACAAACATTCATCATCTGCTGTTAGTAGATATAGTTGGTTATTACAATCCTTCATATTAGATACATCAATGTGATGAGGTATATATAATTCAGCTGGTTTTATTAACTGACAGTTGATATATATCCATACAATAGGAGAGACTGGAATATAATCATCTTCAAACTTAAATTTATCACTAAACAAACAGACACTAAACCAGACAGTAGCTGTATGTTCTATAGCTCCTTCTGGTATAATGAGAGTAACACCATATTGACTACAATGATGTACTAAACCAGTAGTAGGGACTGTTAGTAGAGTCAGGTTTTCAAAGATAGCTAATGTAAAAATAGAGATTACAAATAATGTTTAAGTCACATTGAAAGTATGTCATTTTCTTATGTCCTAAGATTGTTATGGACCACTTGTTAGGTATGTCTCATGGTATGTCTTTTTCATACATTGTTTATTATTAATTCCCGATCACTTATGAGTTTGCTTGACTGATCATGTAAATGTTTAAAACTCAATGACCTATATGCTTTTACCACATCTCAAATCTTCAAAATAAGTAAATATAATAAACTCTAGTCCTTTATAACAACAACAGTACCACAATATAATATAATAATCTTAGGAAAATTTTTTACAATTATAATTTGTTAATGCAATGGATAGTGAAAGGATCAATAATGGATAAATTGAATGGATGGACAAACATATTTGAAATAAATATACATATGTTATTACCTGTTATCATTCCACATTCCAATTCTAAGTATTTTTCATGTTGTGATATTCCAATCACAGAAGATATTTTATTCTCAGGATTAGTAAATGGAATATCTTTTACTGTAGAGTTCCAGTGATGAGAGGACTAATGTCAAATAGTAAACAAGAATATAATATGTCAATTTAATTAGTAAAACATTTTGAAATGGATAGCAGAGAATACAAAATGCTAAAAGGCATAAAACCTTGTTGATCACTTTAATTGCTTCAACACGTCTTAACAGACAAATTTATATGTGTCCCTATCAAGGCCTTACAGCTATACTTAAATTTGTTTATGGCCAGCCTAGAAGCTTCAAAACTTGACTAGCCATAGTTAGCATTCACGGTTAGAAATTGTTGGTTATCATGAGGTTAATCTATGTGAAATAATTTTATTCATTGCCTTCAAAGTTGTATACAACAACAAAACATATGGTATACAGATTGTTCAGAAATACACTTGCACATGTCCACATACTTAATATAGTACTGAACTATTCTGTAGTCTTACCCCTAGACCAAACCTTCCTAAACTTTAACACTCACATATGTGTTACATTTTTTGAACAAATGGCAGGCCACAACATAGATATTATACCTTTTCTAACTCTGAATCAATTATAGATAGTTTCAAAGGTTTTTGTGTTTTCTCTTGTGAGTTTTCAAGGTTTTTGAGAGATGTTGTTGATATCCTATCTTTATAGCTTGTTAGTGATGGTTTCAATCTATCAAAAAAATTATAACACTTGAATATTATATCTCAATATATATTTGTCAGGTAATTCTAATCCCAGCCAATGTACTTACTTTTTTGACTTTTTACTTTTTGTAACTGTACATTGACTTAGAAAAACTTGTGGTTCTTGTGATGGACTTTTTAAGAGTCTTGATACAACAACTTCCTATAAGGAGATAATGAATAATACAAAGTTATGACAAATGTATAACTTCTGATGAGTTTTTATTGACTACTTCAGACACTTCAGCTATCACATCACTACTAAATTGTTACCACACTTAGTAGTTAGCACCATGCTGTTGCTATAATCAGACACCTCAGCCAATGGGATTAATGTAATTTATTAACCCATGGAAGCCCATTGATACCTAGCATTTTGTATTTTGCGAATACAGATCCCTTGTCTCAACAGTCTAGCTTATATGCATACCATATAAGTGGTATTTTTTACTGGAATTTCATTTTGATGAAACTTTCAATGCACAAAAACTATATCGTGCAAACATTGGTCACAAGTTGGAAGAAATTGTGAAAATAGAATCTGATGTAATTTTGACAACAAACTTTGAGGTCCACAAACAAAACTAAATAAAAGTGTAATATGCACACAATAAAACTGACTATAAACTATTACTAGTATACAAATACTTACAACAATAGGGCCAGGACTGGTGTCAGCAGTCCTATATAAATAACAATAAACACAGTATGTCATGAGACAAGGTGAGTTTGGTTATTACGAAGTAGTCTCACTTTTTAGGTTTCTTCATATTATATTTCTTATTCTTATTGTATTTTTTCCCACAGCAGACACAAAAGAGTACAATGATCAATGCAGTTGTAATAATTATTATTATAACTGTAGAAACCCCAAACATGATATAAACTAGAGAGAGAGAGAAAGAGAGATCTTTTTATATCATTTATGAATATAATAGATTAATAAAGGTATAAATACTGTCACAAATATATGTACAACTACTCTAGCTATTATTTTGTCCCAGGCTATAAATACGATTGTATAACTATAATACATACGAGTTGTAGACTTGTTAGTTGGAATGTCACTTGAAGTAGGAATAACAGATGAGGTTGGAATAACAGTTGAAATAAGAGTTACTATAAAAGTGAAATATATCATGATACATTACTAATAATGATGTCATTACTTGTTCCATAAATAGATACAGATGAACTAAATACATCACATTGTTGTTGTTGAGGTGTAGGCTGTATAGCTGTTACACATATATTATATGTACCATTAGGAATCCACTTAATATGACAATCAATAACTCCCTTTGGTATTCTAGTAGTGTTACTATAATCAGTAGTGACTGAAGTAAGTTTAATGTAGCAATATTGAGAGTTAGAACCATAAATGATATGACATTGAAAACACTCAACACTATTATTACTAGCAAAGTGATCTAATCTTTGAACTTCATAAGTACCTAGTAATGAGGTTAGTGAATATAATTATAAAAATATCACATGACATTTCAAAAAGGCTGACTCACTTTGAGTTAAAATTGTATTTTGAGGTGTTTCTCCTGCCATATTTCCCAAGTCCATAATCATTTTAATGTAGTCATTTCCAAACAGTGAAAATTCTGAACCACCACATTCTCCAATAACAGTTACACTGTCATTATAATGATGTACTGGAACTGTGTACTCTTTTAATCCATATGCGTGATTAGTATAGTTGACATATATATGAGCATAAGTACTCTCCTGTCCAGGACAGTTTTGTGACTTCTATTATAATAATTACTATTAACACATTATCTATTATTATTATAATAACTGACCTTAAATGTAATACAACAGGAGACATTTCCATTTATTAATTTACTAACTTTTGTTGTTGCATTAACAAGTAGTCCAGATGGAGGAGCTAAGATATATATAACTTATATGTTATATATTTAATTATACTTACAATAAGGTATTGGTCCAGTCCAATATGTAGTATTTGATGTTAATGTACCAGCATAAGTTATAACTGATATATTAACTAGTCTACAATGATCTAAATATTGAGACTTAACACTCCATATATTAATATTAGTAACATTCTCTATGAATAGAGTATCATTGATATATCCTAATGATATATTATATGTAATAATAATGTCATCTAGTACAAATGGAGGATCCCACACAAATGTTATAAAGGACTTATTAGCATCTTTGATGTTAATATTGTTTACTGGATCTAAATGACCTATAATTGTAAAAAAGTAACAATTGAATTGAATGACTATCTACTTACTTTGGACTTCTAGTATAGCCTCCTTAGATTTTATATAAGGACTGGACAAACTTCGACAGTATATAATGGCTCCATTATCATTGCTTGTTAGCTCCAAAGTGCAGATGTAATGACAGTAAGTGCTGTTGCAAGGATCACCACAGTCATTGGCGATGTCATTTTCACCCTTTATAACTCTTATACCGTTACTACAGTTTATAGCAGCACATGATATGTTAACTGTACCACCTACAGTACTGTTGATTGACACTGGATCTTCTACAAACTCTGAACAATTGCAAACAGTAATGATAAATTAAAAGAGAAGTAGTTTCTACTTACCACAGGACCGAGCTGAAGAAAAAGATAGCGAGAATGAGATGAACACCAAAGATAACAAAGCTAAGATAGCAGCCATTTTAATCTAAATAATCATAGAAGGCTGCAGGCCCGGGCATACACGGACAATGACCGGGTTGACTTGACCAAGCAATTCTAAATAATGCCCTGAACACATGTTATTACATCATAATTTACATAATAATAAGTGTTTGTTATTACAATATTAGTACCCTCCAAGTTATTATGGCTAAACGTCAGGCTTCCTTACTCTCTTTTATCAACAACACCACACTGACTACTAAGAGGCTGAGGATAACAGATTCCCAAGAGGAAGATGCTGATAGTAAGAACAACTTGTACAAACAAGCCTGCAGCATGTTGCATGCTGCATGATCAAGATTCAAGCACAGCATGCACTGATGCACAGGATCACAAGGTCACTGTCACACAGTATGAAAAATCATATAGTACATCTTCCACGTCTAAAATTGCTGTGATTTTATGACTTCATTTCAGTTTATCTACCCCTGTAGTTGAACATATTGAGAGTGGATCATCAAATGAAGTTGCTACAGCACTTGATGTACTTCCTTCTACTAGTCTTCCCAGGGATATAGCAAAGGATAAAAGTGACAGACCAGTTCAGCCTGAAGGCATTACCTTTCCTTCTAAGATGTATTGGACAGTTAAAAGGTCCTTCCAATCAAGCTGGTATCAGATATTTCCATGGATCGAGTATTCAGTAGAGAGAGATTGCATATTCTGTTTTTCTTGCCTTTTTTGGAGTTAATGCTGATAAATGTCTAATGTACAGTGGTTTCTGTGATTGGAAACATGCTAGAGGAAAAGGAGGAACTCTCACAAACCATGACAGTTGTGCAAAGCACAAAGATGCAACTCTTTCATAGAAGCAGTATCAGTCTACTGTAGTAAATGATACATCAATTGCGGGTTCAGATAGAGAGAGGGAGAATTAAAACAGTAACAGAGAACTGGAGATATGTGAAGAGCTTGATGGAGTGCTTGTTATATTGTTCTCAACAAGGAATAGCACTGCGAGGGCATCGTGAAGCTGATCTGGAAGATATGTCAGTTAATGTTGGAAATTTTCGATCTTTGTTGTTGCTTCAAGCTCGACATGATGATGTTGTTAGAGAGCAAATGCTATCTGGTCTGAAGAATGCCTCCTGGCTTGGACATGATCTTCAGAATAGCTTGATATCTATAATGGCAGAATGGGTGCTGAAGACCATTATATCAGAAGTCAAAACAGCTCGCTATTACACTCTCATTGTTGACGAAACTAAAGATGTCAGCAAGGTGTTGCGATACGTGTATGAAGGAGTTGTACGTGAAAGGTTCATCTCATACACCCATTGTGAAGAGCTTCATGCTTCTGCACTTACAAGCTATATCTTT
Source organism: Xestospongia muta (assembly GCA_963693285.1). Classification (NCBI taxonomy): domain Eukaryota; kingdom Metazoa; phylum Porifera; class Demospongiae; order Haplosclerida; family Petrosiidae; genus Xestospongia; species Xestospongia muta. The sequence continues at coordinate 2,656,445 of OY848918.1, forward strand.
CAAGTACTTGATGGTCTCCTAATTAACATCACGAATTGTATGTATAAGTCAGTGTTACGATGGTGCTTCTGTGATGAGTGGGGCTTATAGTGGTGTGAGTCCAAGAATCCTAGAAGAAAACCTGAGAGCAATATACATTCACTGTCATCCTCATCAACTGAATCTAGCTCTGGTTGATACCTGCAAAAACCTTCCAGCTGCTTCTGATTTCTTCTCTCTCCTTGAAAGCTTGTATGTGTTCATGTCATCTTCCATTCCTCACAGTCTGTTTATTAAAAAGCAAAAGGAGCTTGGTTTTACTAGAGAAATACGACTTGTAAAGCTTAGCAATACAAGATGGTCTTGTAGACATACCTCAATAAAGGCCATCAAATCCACAATCTCAGCTGTTCTTGTGACCCTACAGGAGATATCAGAGGAAAGTGGTAGTAGACCTGTAGATTCTCGAGGCTTACTTTTCCAAGTGAAAACATTTCAATTTTTTCTCTCTCTTATTCTATATGAGAAGATTTTCTCTATCACCGGAAAACTCTCCAATCTTCTTCAGGCTGAACAAGTGAACTATGGTGGAGCATCTTATTGTATTCGTGCAACTAAAGGCAGCATTGAAAGTCTTCAAAGTGAGAGTGAATTGGTAAAAATCTGGGAGGAGGCTGTTGAATTGGCAAAAAAGTATGACATTGCTGTTTCACCATTGAGACCTAGACGAAACCAAAGATTATCACAATACCTGAATGACAGCCTTGTAGAAGAAACAACTGGACCACAATGCAGTCTTTCTGCGTACTGATCTCTTGTCTATTATAGCACCATTGACACTCTGGTGAAGGAGATAAATCAGAGATTCAGTGAGCTAAACTTATCTCTGCTGCAAGCATTGCAGGCATTACTTCCTACCTCTGACGAGTTCTTAGATGTGAACACATTACGTCCATTCTTGCAACATTATGAAATTGACGAAGATGAAGTGACAGCAGAGGCTCTAATTGCCATGAAATTTTTGAGGGAGAAAACAGGAACCAATTCTTTTATGTTCCTTCATGACGTTTATCAACATCTTTATGAAGTTAAAGAGTGCTTCCCCAAGTTACTTGAGTGCCTCCAGATAGCTATGACTATGGGTTTAACTACTGCTTCAGCTAAACTTTCTTTCTCCTCTTTGAGAAGACTTAAAACATACCTGCGTTCTACAATGACGCAGGAACGTCTCTGTAACTTGGCTCTACTGCACATCGAAAGAGATGTGTCTAGCAAACTTTGGGACATTCTTGACGAACTAGTTTTAAAGTTTTCACAGACTCATAAAAACAGTAGACTCCTTTTACATTAATAATATTAATAAATAAACTTAACCACACCCCAATGTTGACCACACTCCTTTTTCTGCCCGGGTGGAGTTGCAGTTCTGCAGCCGCCTATCCATTTGATGCAAGAAGGTCTAGGGTGTGGCTGCATTTGTAGACAAGATAAGGTAATATTATCTATGATGATGTCATTATTTAGCGTGTGGTCATTAATTTTGCTAAATGTGCAAATACCGAGTATGTATTTATGTGTATATGGACTAAAAGATGAACACTAGATTTCATTCGTTTGAGTTGATGAGTCTACTGATAAAATACGATCTCTCTATTTTTATTTTATAAGGAGGATGTCAATCTATCTCAAGTAGTAGATGTCACTAAAACTGTCTCCCATACATTTTACTTCACAGATCAACAGGAAAGGTACCTATCCTCTTTGTATTGCTATGATATTATCTTTCTCTCTCTCTCTCTCTCTGTCTCTCTGTCTCTCTCTCTCTCTGTCTCTCTCTCTCTCTCTGTCTCTCTCTCTCTCTCTCTCTCTCTCTCTCTCTCTCTCTCTCTCTCTCTCTCTCTCTCTCTCTCTCTCTCTCTCTCTCTCTCTCTCTCTCTCTACTCAGTATAAATATAATCCAGGGACATTCTCAGTAGGTTCTGTTGGTATTGAAGATACAGATTGTCCCTCAATGGATTTACCTATGTACGGTTAGCATATCAAGCTAGACTGGATCATTGGTTGTCAGGAGAAGTACATGGATTTGTATCATCACTATGTCAACAAGGATTAGGATCTAGAATAGGAAAAGTATATAGTGTTACCATTCATGAGTTACCCACACCACTTTCTCTAGATCTCATTGGAGTTCTTTGAGCATAAGAAAGGACATTAGCTATAACCTATTGAAATGAAGATAAAAAGGGAGACTAGAGCAGGATGAAGTACTTATAACAGGTGTCATTGACTTTAGTTGTCCATAAAAATCATTCCATGGTTGAAGCTTTAGTTGGAAGTAAAGCTATTGACAATTAGTCAAGTTTAACAAAGTTTTCATAGATTATGCTGATAGTGATGATCAAAACCCACGTGGTATTGATGGGATTGTCCTCACTAAATTTGATACCATTAATGAAAAGGTAATATTAATAGTACTATGATGTCATCAACTATTATGTAGATGCATACTATAACAACAACTGTTACATGGTAGAGAGATCCTTCTCATCAAAGACAGTATGTTTATCAGGTAGAGAGTCAATTAACTATTGATGATATTAAAACGATTGAATATAACTTAAATATTATATACCTTGATACTACATAATAGTCATTGATGGTGATGTCTAGCAACAGGTTTATCATTATTCTCATCTTTAGATGTGGCACTTTGATTATTTCCAACATCAAGTTCAGTCTGCCATTCCATATCAGTTGTTAATTGATCAACTTCATTAGCTTGTGTCTATAAACAACAACAATAATGTTTATATAATCAATTATAAAATGTCCTACTAGTGGAGACATTGATCCTGTGAGGTATTCAATATTAGATACGTTGTTTTGTGCATTATATGAAACAGATAGTTCATGATGATCCTTAAAAATAACAATATAAACAATAAACTATTATTAAACAATTGTAGTACCATTTTTGGATCAATAAGAGTTGCTAGTTGATTGTTATCAATAAACCTATAGTTAACATATAACATGTAACACTAATGACAATACAAACAATCAACTGACCATTACTAACTACAACAATGAACTTACTGATATGAGGGGAGTCTGCTACTTGTGATGCTGGGAACTTTTTTGTAATAGAATCAGGGAACAGAGTGTGATGTTTTAGTAAGTTTAGAAACGCATACACAGAGTTGACTATGACCGATAACATGGAAGTTGGAGATTTATTAAAGCCTCCCTCAATCATAGAGCAATTAAATGCAGTTTTGAAGCCTGTGCAAGAAGATGAAAGCCAATGTAGTGGACCAGCTTTTGTAAGTTTTAACAAAAATCAGTTGCATATAGTCATAGTTTAGCTTTGAATTTTTGAGTAAAAAGGAACAAATAGGAAAAGATTGTAGTGAACCATGTGCCAGAAGAGTTACACTACGAAACCAACACTAATAAAACATCTTGAAACTAATTACCAGGAAGAAGTAACACAGCATGGTGGCTGCTTCCAAAGTTCTATGTGTAATCATGTATGAAACTCCATTTATATTTAGGAAATGATTAAATTAATTTGTCACTGTAATGAACATCACAAATTTGAATTTAAGTGTTTATCCCACATTATATTGCTAAAGAAGCTTTGACTTGACTATATGATATCATGGAATTAGAGGGATTTCGAATGAGTACAGTTAATAATATTTAGTAATATTGTGATATTAATTTGGTATCATGTTGTGACATGGTTATACCTAATATTGTCTTTGTCACATTAAGCATCATGAATTTGGCTCAATGAAGGACTTTATTGGTTTGCAAGAACAGGAGGAGGATGAACACATTCTTCCTTTATTGTACATGATAAACCATTTGTCATGTGACTAGTTGTGATATTGAGTTAATTACGCTTTAATAATTCACTGAATCTTTCCATCTAGGCTATAATTAGTATTGTAGGTACCCATATATGAATTCAAATTATGTATTGATCTGAATTATCGTCATGATTTATTGGTCTGAATTATCTTTATTAAGTAAAAAAGTTGTTAGAGTGATAAGAAAACGCTGAAACTAAAAGAACAATAATCATTGCTAAAGTAAATCACAAATGTTCAATTAAAATTGAGCGTTTAAAATTCTTTTCGTTGGTAAAACAACATCCAGTGATAGTGTAACAGAGATACACTGAAAACAAACTCTTGGAAACTGATTATAAATACAATGCACACAAAACATAGTAGCTTACTTTGTAGCATGTTAACTAGTGAACTGTATACTTCAAGTCTGACCATCTTGTCCTTCATAGTTAGAAGCCTATCCTTCTCACAAACATAAGACCAGTAATCACACTTATGACATGGAGAGTATCTACATAAAAATACAGTCAAGTGGGGGTCATTATAGAAACTAAATTACTGCAACTTTTAATCATCTGTTCCATCTAAATGTTCTTGTACCATAACACGATGGATTAAGACTGAATTCTGGAATTCTGAATTTTAGAGAGTGGAATCTCATTACCCAGTTTCCATTTATATCTTTCGGTAAGATACCACAACTCATAGGTCATATTTCTGAAGTACTTTGAATGAGGTGAGGATTAAACTGGTAACAGCCAGTAATTCCATGAACCTAAACAGACTCTAATGAATAATATGATATGAGATAGGTGTGGTCTTACTTGGTACCCATGTCAAATCAAGAAACAACAAATAAGTAATAGAAGAGGTAATAATAGAATAACTAAATGACATATTGGAGATATATATTTTCGTTGGTTCTTGTTCTCTGCAATAATACACAAAAGATAATAGAGATAATCACAGTATCATTGAGTCATGAAAAGTATAGTATTATATTGTGGTTGTTACCACAAAGCAATAAGATGTTATGTAGTACTATGATGATTTACATGTGAATTTGTTGATAATTAAAAAAATTATTGTAAAGTCTATTTATATAAACTTTGACTTCACAAATCATTTAATGGCTTCGTGTTTTAATATACAAATTTATATTGCCCTTTATGGGAATACTTTGTTTATGAGTAATACAGCTAACTTTGGAACCATCAATGCATTGATTAGAGACTTGTACTACATTATCAAAATGTGCTATCGGAACACTTGATTAAAAGTTGAGATAGAATAGATAAAGCAATGGTGGAACAAGAAAGGCCAAAGTTTATGTGAACAGAATTAATTAAATAACGTTTACTTGCCAAGAATGTAGCAGTAGTAAATTATAATGTATATTCATTTTGAAGACTGACTATTCTATTTAATTTGAGCACAGTACCTATGAACCCAAAAGTTTCTAATCTATTTACTTATTTATTTATTCCAATCTTGTACCTCTAGTTACTGTTCCATTATGAAGTCAACATCTTTCAAATAATTATAGCATTATTATTATTTTAAAATATAATCTTTTCATTCCCTTTTTTATTCAATCATACTTAACTTACCAATAACATCATTGTCCTCTTCCACATTCTTTTTAGTAATCTTATTATCACTAACTCCTGTCTCTGCTTCTACAATATGTAAAATAAAATGAATGCAAGTAGTAACTCACTATTATCCTTCTTCTTATTATTCCTCTTCTTATTTCTTGAAGATATTCCACCATTAGGTCTTCTTTTTCTTACTTCTATTTCCTTCCTTGGATTTGGATTATGTTTTGATTTGACAGTACTTTGGTCATCCAGATCACCTATTGAAAAAATGTTACTTTGACTATTAAAAGGCTTTATTAATATCTTTCTTAAACAATCTGTTCAATGTATTAAGTCTTACCAGTTTTCTTTGAAGCTGTGCTTTCAGTCATACCAAAATCTATGTCTTCTTTGCCACATTGGTCTGATTGAGTGTCTGTGATAATTATAATGACATGTTCTAAATTGAAGAGCACTAATTGAAATGTACTATACAACTTCTCCATTGACACCATGTTCACCATACTAACAAAAGTCACAGTTACTAAGGTTGTCCAGTAGAGATACGTTATCAATAGATACTGCTTATCAATATTTATTAACAATATTGTACTTATAATGTAATAAAATGTTTTTTCAATATCTCTATGACAACACATCTATACTAACAAAAGTTTTTGAGGTTGTCCAGTAGAGATGTTATATTGCATATTACTGCTTATCAATATTTATTAAAAATATTGTACACACTTACTGGTAGCATTCTCTTGTTTAAAAGATTCTTGTTTCAAGTACTGATATATCTCATTAGCTAAGGCATAATCTTGAACAAGTGGTCCCATAAGGACCTCTAAAATGGTCTTCCAAGTGACTTGTCTGTCCATCTTTATCCATATGTCAAGCACATGATCAAGTTTTACTTGATTGGACATGTTAGATTGAACCAAACCTGTAAGATCACCATGACTTACTCCAAGACCTCTACCAATACTCCACCATGATGATGCAATAGAAGCTAGTTTTATTAAAAGATCAAGTTGATTAGGTTTGTCATCTAAAATGTAACCAAGACAATGAATGATTATTATTGTCAGATGACAACATAACTTACATAAATTAGGAAAATCACTCATTTCATCTCCTGTTAATAGTGGTTCTTTGCAATCTATATGCAATAATAGAAAATGATATACAATATAAGATAATAACATTCTATAATTAATGTACTGAATTGAGACTAGTCTCATTCTCTCATAACCAGGTGTTTGCTGAATACATGGGTATAGAGCTAAATCTAGACATATCATAGATTTTCTCCAATTAAATTCACATGAATTCAGGAATTCACAATAACAAACAATTCATTGACAAGGTTTCATTTAGGAAGAAGGCTTCTTGGTATTTTGTTGCCCCCCTTTAAGGTTTGATTACAGTTACATCAACTAAGGACCTTGGTTAGCATAGCTGGTACAGTCTTTAAAAATAGGGTCTAAAACCCAGTGTCCCTTACTTAGCTACATTCCAAATTTGCCCCTTCTTGAACAACTTTCTAATTGAAACCCTGGCTGATATAAGTGTTCATTTGAATACATTATGTTGAAATTAGAGAGACTCACTTGGTGATAGTATTAGGGCTTTGACATGATATTTATCATAACCAGAGTGGTACAGATCATATAATTCTTCTTGTGATTGTTGCTCAGGATTGATGAAATGATACTTGATATGAACTGCCATATCAATTAGACTAATTTTACACAGGGCATCAACTAGAGGGTCCAGTGGTTCTTCAGAGTTATTAACTCTCCATTGAAGTAGAACTTCTCTAGTACATTGAAGGGATTCATAATATTTTGTTTCAATATCATGAAGTTGACCTGGTGTTAGACCAAGTTCATATCCAAAATTAAACCACTTTTCTTTCAAATGATTTTTATTAGTGATAACCTGGAGTATATCTCCAAACAATGGATCTGTTTCTAGTAAAATAAATTATATAATTGTAATTATCATTAGTATGATATACATATTATATGTTCATACTTTTAGAAAAGCATCCTGTATCTGGTGTTAAAGGAGGACTTAATGAGGGCAAAGAAAGATGCCCATTGCCTACAAATTTGATAGTCAGTATTATGATAAAATCTACATAACAACATATACCTGGTAAAGTGATTGTAGCTGTAGTAGGAGGAGTAACACCATTGAATGTGACAGTTACATTTTGACTTCTTATATTATATCCAATTTTGCCACGTTCAAATTTTAGTCGGAAACGAGGAGGGTAAGAACATTTATGTTCTAGTAGATCAAGCATCTCTATATCATCACTTGTTACTTCTCCATCTTCACAACCCATCACCTTATAATAATCAATGGAGTCCTCTGATATCTACATGTAATATATAGTTAACTATGATTATCATAACAATATTGCTTACATAATCATAGTTAACTCCATAGTATGACCAGTCCCAACCATGTATACTATAAGGATCAAGAGTGATAGAAACATGACCACTTCCAGTAAATTCTACTAATAAATAGAATGATTGGTTGTAGCCCTCTCTATGACACTGTTCCTCTAACATCTACATCATTAAATGTGTTGGATTATAATCATTAGAATCAAAAGTACAAAACTGACCTTCATGCAACCTTTCTGTCGATGTAAAAAGCTAAATTCTACAAATAAAGTATCATCTTCTCTCTTATCAGCTCGAGCTATGAGATATTTCTTTGGTATCTTTTTATAAGGACTGTTTTTAGTAGCAATACAGTTAGAACAAAAATGAGGAGCTAGGACTTTAACTAGTGTAGACTCAATGGTCACTTGGTAGTGATGGTTTTGTTTAAAAGTGAATACTTTGTCTCTTATGAAAGATTCATCATCTGCTGTTAGTAGATATAGTTGGTTATTACAATCCTCCATATTAGATACATCAATGTGATGAGGTATATATAATTCAGCTGGTTTTATTAACTGACAGTTGATATATATCCATACAATAGGGGAGACTGGAATATAATCATCTTCAAACTTAAATTTATCACTAAACAAACAGACACCAAACCAGACAATAGCTGTATGTTCTATAGCTCCTTCTGGTATAATGAGAGTAACACCATATTGACTACAATGATGTACTAAACCAGTAGTAGTGACTGTTAGTAGAGTCAAGTTTTTAAAGATAGCTAATGTACAAATAAAATGATAATAAATAATTTAAAAGTCATATTGAGTATGAACAAAGCACATAAAGCATGATTACTAATGTGATTATAAATATAATGAATGGTAGATGAATAAATAGATAGCTATAGAGACTAATGAACGAATAGGCAGACAAACGAGTGGACAAAAAACAAATCACTTTACATGAATGTTATTTTAATGCATATTAATAATGAATGATAGAATAAGTGAAAAAATGAATCAGCTTCATATTTTACCTGCTATCATTCTATATTCTAAACTTAAGTATTTCTCATGTTGCATTGTTCCAATTACAGATATCTTGTTCTCAGAGTCATTAGATGAAATATCTTGTACTCCTGTAAAGACCTTGTCACAAGAGGATTAACATCATAATGATATAAAAATGAATAAAGACAATACATCATACCTCTTTAAGAAGTGGTTCTACCAAAAATATTTCTGGAAAACAATGTTGTTGCTGTGTTGCTGCAAGTTCCTTTGAGGAGATAATATACATAATACTACATGGACACTTACTGTTGAGTCTTTATTGAGTGAATCAAATACCACTTCAGCTGTCTCATTACTAATAAGTTGTGGTACAATCGCTGATTTAATTGAGCTTTGAAGAGGTGATGGATCTACCATCTCTGGAGCTATTTCAAGGGAAGCTATATCAACATCATCATTTGGATAAGATAAAGATACTTCAGTTTTGTTGCTATAATAGGTTCCTAAGAAGCTATAATGAGAGAATAAGTTAAAAGTAGTGCTGTATACGTTATTTGCTACCTTAGTTTATTAGGCCCTTCAGAATTAGTAATACAAGGTTGATTTTCTCCAACTTCAATCCCCTATATAAACAATATAGTATCTGTGTGATTTTTAGGTACTATATTGTCTACCTTATCTAAATCCAAAATGGTATAATGACCAATAATTAATCTTTTGATTTTTTCTGTTTTCATTGATTGCATAGTCTCTTGAGCTTTGGCTATGATCAAACAATGTTGGTCATGTGGGAAAGCACAGGTCACACAAATAGAGCCTTCATTGATGACTTTTATAGAAATCCTCTTACTCAATCCTTCTGGGAAGATATGAGAGATAAGATTTGTGATATCATTTAATGTGCAATTATCAGGGTCCCAATCAAGGACAAAAGTGATAATCTCATCTCTAAGAGGAGGAGGAGATATTGTTACTGAAAAGGTTTCTCCTAGACAGCAACGAACATGGACAAATTGGCAAAAGTCCTCTACAGTTTTTTGTAAGACTCAATATATTCTTGAGTTTCTTCTATATTTAATTGTATTACTACTGTCTCTAGATAGTTGACATCAAGTATTGTACATTTGTCTTGGATGATGTTCAACATATCACTGATAGTGTTACAATAAGCTAATGAAGGTCTTAGAGTAGCATCATGTTCCTCCAGAATCTTTCTCATATCTTCCAATGAAGGTAGGTTGTTTTCAATTATACTTCTGATTTTGTTAAAAAAATCCTAAAATTATTTCTAGCTCTGTGTAAATTCTATAAATTGATAATTAATTTTATGAAGTTATCAAATTAATGAGTTATACCTTGTTGTGAACTGTTGTTATATTTGATGTACTGGTCACTGAAATACAACAATATATATATTTATAGTAAAATGATAACCTTCATATGTTGACAATAAATTTTATCCACTTTATTTATATTCAGTGTACTTTTTCATAGTTGTTACTAACCACAGTCATTGAAGATTGCATTAGCAACTGGTACATTTTCAGTGAACCGCTTTAATACACTAACAAATATTGCTAGGTTGTGAGGATTTTTATGAACAGCACCACATATAGCACTCAACAAGATTGTCCTCCTTGATTCAGATTGTCCACTATCCAATATTTGAGATAACATTGCTTTAGAAATTATCTTCTCTTCACAAAGGAGTTGTGCCACATTGATAGGATGATGTAGATGTTGAGATAGGGTCCCATAATGAGAGAGTAATATATCACTAGCTTTATCTTCAAGCCATATCTGATGACCTGGTAATGATAATTTAGCATTATGATCTCTTTCTATATCAAAACTTATACTAGTCCTATCCGGTGATAATGTGAACATACTTGATTGACTTCTATTTAAATAATCTTCATAGCTTGAACTATTTTGTAGACTAGATAGAGAGAGACATATTGAGCCTAAAATATTTTTACAATACTACCCAATGATATGTTTACATAACCTGTTGTGGACACTAACCATATGGTTTATTTTAAAATAAAAACAGATGTCATCTAATTTTATATAGCCATCTACATTTCTCTAATATATATAATTATATATATATATGGCTTAGTGTCATTTGGCCTACTTTTTGCAAGTTTGTGTCGACTTGCCTAAATATGTATATTAGCTTGCTTAATTAATTAGAAGTAATAACTGCTTTAAAATCTTAATACCTTTAGACAAGTTGATACAAAAGTGTAAAAAGTAGGTAAAATGGGATTAAACTAAATAGGAATACCACACAAACACACACATAATATATACATACATATGCATTTGTTTTGGGTCAATAGTTGGCATTTCTGACAGATCCATACATATAAACCAGTACATTACTTAAATATACTATTCTAGTACTCAAAGCCATTTATTACTACATAAACTTCAGCTATTTACAGCCTGGCCTCAACAAGTTACTAGAAAATGACTGCCTAGGATATGATTGCTTGAGGCATGTGTAAATTGTTAGTATAAGTATATAGTATATTACAGAAAGATACCTTAATGCTATAGAAGTATGGTCAGGAAGATCTGAAAGTGATGTATAAGATGGTACATGGTGCCCTAATAAAATGTAATAGAGTCATTTCATTATTTGTTAATTCTATTACATCTTCTTGCTATCCTCTTCATTGTTATTACCATTCTAAAGAGAAAAGTTAAAGTCATACCAAACCAGACTGCTGCTGCTACTGCTGTCGTAACAGTTAGTACAATGTTGTCAAAAAATGAGCCTGTAATAAATATTTAATTAAGTATGTAATTAATTATAGTTACTTACTATCTACTGAAATTGTCCTACAGTTGGTACCATTCACTGTTACTATGGTCTGTGAAATATTAAGGTTGTAATCAATGAATGTCTCATTATAGGATATAAATACAACAACAGTATATTCTCCTGTACATAAGGTAGTACACCACTAGCAATAGAAGTCATTATATTCTGAGAAGCAGTTGAAGTAACATTATCAGTGGAGTTAGTAACTGTTATTCCACAACCCCATAGTGTAGAGTGTAGAAGGAAATGACATTGATATCTGATACCATTAGTAATAGGAGTTATGTTAAAGGACTTTATCTGAGATGTATCTATAGAGAGAGAGAGATAGAGTGAAAAAAATACAAATTTTTTAAAAATTATTGTTGTGACATACTAAAATAGTTAAGTGATGTTATATTTGATAATTAGTTCAAATTAGACCAGATAAAATGAGCTGAACAATTAAACTGATCAATAGGACACACAAGATGTAGTCCTTCATTTATTGTAATACTTCCATTATTAGTTACAGTAATATTATAATCACTGTAATTAGAGTAATGTCCACATGTTATATTAACAGATAAATGAGTACGATATGATGGAGTACAATCAACATCAATTACCTGTATATAGAGGATATGATCAATTTAATTAGAGTAAAGACCACTAACTTGTGCTCTAAAGATAACAACAGCATTATGTGGATTATCAGGATCAACTTCAATATGATAATGTGTTAATATTACCTGTGGAACTAAGGACAGTATTAATGATATAGTATATAGTGATATTACCTAATGAAGTATTGAAATAGTACATTGTCTCATTTCCAGTACTAGCTCCATTAGTAGCTGATATAGTTACTGTATTTATCTTGTTAGATATAATGATATCACTTAGTAGATAATATATACTAGTACTAGTAGTGATGTTAATAATGTTAAGTTCTAATATAGTAATAGTATAATAGAGTATAGGACAACCAGGTAAACTTGGAGGAGGTAACCATGTCAACAGAACACCTGTACAGTTTAATGTACTATAGTTATAATATTAAAATTAATATCAATATATTAATATTATATTATATGACATCAATATTAATAATTACTACTTGGTACTAACATGTGACATTAGCTGCTAATACAAATATTACTGAGAATTGTTAACAAGATTATTGTAATAGATTGAGAGCATTGTGTTAAATAATTTAAAATGATAAGGATAAAGAAGTAAAACTAATAACACTTAAAACAAAATATATTGTGGTACCTCTATATATTATACACTACATGATATAATTATATACAATACTTCTTATGGATTCTCCTTCTACAATGTCAATAATATAATGTAATATGCTGAGTACTAAGGAGTTACTGTAATACACTGATATGATAAGTAGTGTTTGATTGACTAACACTGTTATTGTTGTTGATATCACAATAACTATTATAATGTCAATATTATAATACTAGTAGTATATAGTTCATATAATAATAAAACCACGAGGTAATAATGAGTGTCAAATAAAATTTTGTAAAAGTTTCCAGTACATGTCATTAATAACAAAAACAATAATTACTATATTCATACATAATACTTAATGGACTGTCAGTGATTCAATATTGACAGCTAATTACATAAATAATAGATATAAAAATTTTAAAAAAAGATTGGATCATTAATTTAATGGGTCTGGAGTCAATTCTATTAATAGTTAATTACAAGTATAAGCTTAAGTAAGTACTGGTTCACATGCTATATTAGACAGTGCTATAATATCAGGAGATGTTGTAGGATAATTATAAGTTGGTATATTGTTATCTAAATATAAAAAATATTATATATATTATTATATCTATAATTTTTTACCTTTTTGTTTTTGTTTTAGAATATACTAAATATTATAACAACTGTCAGTATGGAAGAGATCACACTAGCTACTATAACTAATACTATCAATGTTGAAATAGTAGAAGTACTAGTAGTAGGAATTGTACTACTACTAGTACTAGTAGTAGCTAATAATAAATTAATATATTAATTAATATTACTATAATATATAACATACCAGTTATTAACTGTTTATTAACTATAAGAGAAAATGTATAACTGACATCTCGAAATGAACATGTGTAGTTAGCAGTGTCTTCAACTTGAGGGTTTGTGATGTTAAGTACATTACCAGATATGACATCAGGAGGAATAGGTACTCCATTGTCACGTCTAAATAGATATATCAATGATGTCATTATGACATCATAATATATGACTAACCTCCATATGATATTAGGCGGAGCTCCTCCAGTATTCAAGTTACAAACAAGGACTACACCATTACCAGCTGTAACAGGTCCATTGATTGTACTAGTTATTACAACTTTTAATTCTAAAAACAACATTATAATATGAATTGTGACCACACCATTTATTATTACCTAATGTAGTAAAGTTGACAGTTGGACTGATAAGTTGTGGACAGTTATCATTTCCAATTCTGATCAATCGGATTTCATAAAAGGTCTTTGGCAATAAGTCAGTAAACATGTACTGAGACACATTAGAAGTAAAGATTTTCTCTCTAGTACTAGTCCAATCTTGACCTATTGACAAATTATAATAAATTATCTTTTACTATTGTATATACCTTGTAGTCGATATTGTAGATGCTGGTCTAGATTCTCAGAGGATGGAGTCCACCTCACAGTAGCTTGTGATGCAATGATGTTTGATATAGAAAGTTGTAGAGGAGCATCTGGTCACATGACTATCACATGATTATTAAGGAAAATAGAGAGCAAACCTGTTGTTTTTGATATAGTAGTGTTAGGACTTTGTCCACCCTCTATATTAGAGGCAGCAACACTTACACTGTGTGTGTGTGTGTGTGAGAGAGAGAGAAAGTAATTACACATAATATCATAGACAAGACTTACCTGTATCTATTAGAGTTCATAAGTGGTTCTACTATATATATCAGGTTAGATGGTCCTAAGTTACCATGTAGTATATAGTCCTCAGCTGGTGTAGCATCATCATTTCTTACATACACTTGATAACTTGATATATTCTGTCCACCATTTTTTGAAGGTGGTTGCCATGAGACACATAAAGAGTCAGGATAAGAAGTAATGCTCAGCATATTAACAGCTAATGGAGCTAGAAAGAAGACAAATAGATCAATAGATCCAGAAATGGATACATAACTATGTTGTTACAAACACATCCATTACCATCCATTATAAGAAACCTAATGAGAAATTGATGTATATGTCCTTATATGGAGATATACATCAATTAATAAATGGACATATAACACAGTAACTTATAATCAATATCAGTTCTTACTATGATATGATGTATGTGACCTTGTATGGTCATGGACATATACATCAGATTATCATTATTAAACTACTATGATATGGTTCCTTCTAAAAATAGAAATTACTACATTAGGAAATGACCTATTGTCAGTACAATAGTGAAAATATTTAGTTAATTCCCACAATGATTGCAAATTAGAAAGCAAAAGGGCATAAATAACATAATACCTGTTATTAACTGTTTATTAACTACAAGAGAAAATG
The DNA here is from genome assembly GCA_963693285.1 of Xestospongia muta. NCBI lineage: Eukaryota > Metazoa > Porifera > Demospongiae > Haplosclerida > Petrosiidae > Xestospongia > Xestospongia muta. The sequence goes on from OY848918.1 coordinate 2,671,699, forward strand.
TATAACTGACATCTCGAAATGAACATGTGTAGTTAGCAGTGTCTTCAACTTGAGGGTTTGTGATGTTAAGTACATTACCAGATATGACATCAGGAGGAATAGGTACTCCATTATCACGTCTAAATAGATATATCAATTGCAATGATGTCATTATGACATCATAACATATGACTAACCTCCATGTGATATTAGGCGGAGCTCCTCCAGTATCTAAATTACATATTAGAACCACACCATTACCAGCTGTAACAGGTCCATTGATTGTACTAGTTACTAGAACTTTTAATTCTAAAAACAACATTAAAATATGAATTGTGACCACACCCATTTATTATTACCTAATGTGGTAAAGTTGACAGTTGGACTGATAAGTTGTGGACAGTTATCATTTCCAATTCTGTTCAATTGGATTTCATAAACAGTCTTTGGCATTAAGTCAGTAAACATGTACTGAGACACACTAGAAGTAAAGATTTTCTCTCTAGTACTAGACCAATCTTGACCTGTTGATAAATTATAATAAATTACCTTTTACTATTGTATATACCTTGTAGTCGATATTGTAGATGTTCCTCTAGATTCTCAGAGGATGGAGTCCATCTCACAGTAGCTTGTAATGCAATAATGTTTGATACAGAGAGTTGTAGAGGAGCATCTGGTCACATGACTATCACATGATTATTAAGGAAACCAGAGACCAAACCTGTTGTTTTTGATATAGTAGTGTTAGGACTTTGTCCACCCTCTATATTAGAGGCAGCAACACTTACACTGTTTATGCGTGTGTGTAAGAGAGAGAGTAACTATACATAATATTATAGACAAGACTGACCTGTATCTATTAGAGTTCATAAGTGGTTCTACTATATATATCAGGTTAGATGGTCCTAAGTTACCATGTAGTATATAGTCCTCAGCTGGTGTAGCATTATCATTTTGTACATACACTTGATAACTTGATATATTCTGTCCACCATTTTCTAAAGGTGGTTGCCATGACACACATAAAGAGTCAGGATAAGAAGTAATGCTCAGCATATTAACAGCTAATGGAGCTAGAAAGAAGACAAATAGATCAATAGATCCAGACTTAGGATTCTGTATTGACTATTATGACAATAATTTAGTTACCAAAAATAATTCCCTTCTATATTTAGAAGGAATCATATCAAGTGTGTTGATATATTTAATTCCCACAATGTTTCCAAATTGAAAGTAAATGGACAGAAATATGTGACAAATGGATACATGTAATGACTTAATGAATGTATATGTAAACAATATGGATATACAAACTAGTAAATGGACATATAACACAGTAACTTACGATCAATATCAGTTCTTGTTGTCACAGTGTTACTATCAGGACTCCTTCCAACACTATTATTAGCATATACAGTCACATTGTAATATGTACCCTTCATTAGATCACCAATATCAACAGTATTGAGTGGAGCTAATACAATCACAGATAACATTGACTGTGACTGATCTACTGGAACATATGTCACTGTAAAAGACTGCACTGGTGTCTGTGTAAAGCGGTCTCTGTTATCCTATATAAATAAGTAGGAGTGACATAATAATGATGACATATAGTTAATTGATCATAACATAATTGAACAATTGCAGCTGTAATATTGATAATTTTGTCATGTCAAGTTATAACATGATATAGTAACATTAACAGTGACTATATATTAGGAGGTAGGAGTAGTGACTATATTAGGTAGCACATTAGCTTATAAGATGATAGAGCTAGTTATAGTGATAACACAGTTTGAAGTTATTGAGATGTAAGTTATTTATGTGTGATATAATGTATGTATATTGTAATAATACTTACAGTCCATGATATCCTCAAAGCAGTTGAATTGATTGCAGTGACAGTATTAAGAGTTGGAGAAGTAGGAGCTGAGAAAGATAAAAGGAAAGACTGAAATGAATATAAACAATTTAACTTACCTAGTGGTGCAGTTTCAATAGTCACACAAATTGTTATACTAGTACCTACTATATTGCTAACAGTATTGAGAACAACAACAGTAAAATTGTATATTGTAAGTGGTTCAAGGTCTGATATAGTTGTCTCTGTTCCTGAAACTGGCCCTTTCTTATTAGAGTCAGAACTATTGCTATTACTAATAGCTTCATATGTTATATTAACTCCAATAATATCAGCATTGCCATTAAAACCATAAGACCAGATTAGTTTAACAGAATTGGTACCAATTAGTTGGGCAGTTAATGAAGTCACAGGAGAAGGAGCAACTAGAGGGAGAGAGAGAGAGCAAAAAAGAGAAATTTGTAATCTATGTTGACCTAATATAACTAACCTTGTACAGTGATATTAAATGCAGAACTGTCCATTCCAATTATATTTTCTGTTAAACATACATAATTTCCACTGTCTTCTAGTCCTTGAAGAGTCAAAGTTAACTCAGTATATGTAGATTGAGTATCAACTGAAATATGAGTGAAGTTATCAGGATTAAGAACAGTCCCATTATGTTGCCATGTTGCATTTTCAGGAGCAGGGTTCCCATCAAAGGTGCAGTTAATAATGACTGTGTTTCCCACAGATAATGCTAAGCTAGCAGGAGTGATAGAAGTGATGGCTACAATATCTAAAATAAAATAATGATATTAAACTAAGGACTCAGAGAAGATGAACACATTAACTATATAAGGAGTGCAAAGATTAACTTACATTGTACATTAATAGTGACATTGGACATAGTAATGTCTGGTACAATATCTTTAGTGGATTGACAGATATAGAGTCCTCTAGACTGTCTTTGAATGTCAATAAAGGATATGTTAACAGGAGGATTTGTGACTTTATTTGTTAGATTACCACCAGTACTGTTGAACCATTGATAGAATGTAGTCCCAAGATTAGTATTACCAGGATTATCACATGAGAGGGTAAAAGTTGTACCTTCTTTAACATCAACTACACCATTATGAGACAAGGTGGGATTTCTGAAGACTATTTAGAGAATATAATATGTTAGAGTAATAATATATATATATATATATATATACATAACTTACTAAATTCTGCTATGGTAATATTATATTCATAATTCTCTGAGGATGAGCTACATGTCAGAACACTTCCAACATCAAGTACATTGCCAGGATTTGGTAGTATTAATCTATTATTGGTAGGATTTAGCAAAACATCTCCATTCATACTACCATTAGTTAAAATAGTACCACTTATTGACCACACAATATCAGTAGGGCATGGAGGATCTGCAGTTGTAAAACAACATCGAAAACAGAAAGGATTGCTAAGTGGTACAGGATATGACTGAGGACCAAAAAAGTTACGAGAGTTAGCATTAGAAGGACACTGTTGACCTTGCACACTACCTACAATACAGAGAGAAACAGAACAATACTTGAGGTAATACATAGTAATTAGAGATACATTGCTGCCAACCTACCCAACACTAGAGTAGCTACAACACAATAGACTATCAGCAACATAACAACTCGATTACTTCCTTTTTCTTATCACTGATCAATATCAGTACAATGTTTATCTTTTGTTGTGCGAATCCTAACTTCTGACACGAAGGGAATGACAAATGTTTGGAGCTTCCAAGTTTTCTCTTTAAGAAAACTTGGAAGCTCCAAACATTGCTAGGCCAGCCTCTTCCTCTCTAAGAAAAGGGGCTGGTCTCATCAGACTAGCTAAAACAGCTATCGTTTGTAATTTTCATTTACGCTATTAACAACTGAATTAATCTAAATCCTGTAAACTTACCTTAATATCTAACCCAGAGTAATAGAATCAACTTCTCTTAAGCTACTCAATTACTACAGTTCCGGCTATGCAATCTTTCATTATATCACACGTAGACTATAGTCTCTTCCTTCTTTAATCAGCATTGAATGTCTTGGCATATCCTGCAATCTTTTTTTCTTAATCTTTCTTCTTTGTCCTTTGTTGTCTCAGATGCATGAGACCTCTCTGAAGACTAGTGGTATATAAATTGTTTTGTGATGAAAACAGTTTTGGTACAACTAAAATTTTACAGATAACATGATTCATTTCAAAGTGAAAAATTAATTTTTATTATTACAAATCCCTTTGACCAATTATATACTTATTAGAGAATTATTTTATAGATTAATGTAAGTTACAAAGTATTAAATTGTGTCACAAATCATTGTCTAATCTTCCTCATGTTGTGATGTTCCAACTACAAAGAAAGATGATGTCTCATTCTCAATGTCAGTTGGTGGAACATCATATTAAAAATAAATACTAAATAAAGACAAAATAAAGACAATACAACGTACCTTCTCTGAAGGAATTGTAGATGGTTTATTTAAAAGGTCTTGTGTTTCCATTTCTGCTCCTTTGATAGGTACAAAAAGATGTTGCTGCTGATGTGTTGATAACAAGTCTTTAAAATTTGTTATTGATGATTTAAATCTGTCAATATAAACAGAAATAATGACAGTAACAGTTGAGTATAAATAAAGAAATGACATCACATGTCAACAACATATATGCTGATTGTAAATTGAAAATACTAGTTATATCAACTTATAATAGGAACTTCACCAATATTGAATATACATATACATGTAATTTCACTGAAACTAGTGAGGAGATATTGATCATCCTGAACTCACAATTATTAATATATGCCCTTGGACGACATTGTTCTAATTTCTGTGTAGAAAAGACAGCAGTCTGTCCTACATAGATAGTTGTGTTTACAGGAGGACTAATCAATCCTTCATAATCTGTAGACATGTAATATAAAGTGGTTACTAACTAACAAATAACTTACAACACACATCTGGTCTAGAAGGAGGCCTTGGACAGGTTGGTCTGGGGTCATTACATAGATAGCCTACTGGAAATACTAACCAAGAAGGAAAAAAGAATAGTACTAGTAGTCTCATCATGAAGATAGGTAAGATATTATCTTATAAACTACTTCAATTGTCTCTTTATCAGCAAATACAATGAATGCCAGTTCATGTCATCATCATGGCTCAGTACTATTCCTACACAGTTAATCTATCTTTATCTCCCTAAATGATTTTTATTATGATAATAATACAAATTAGCTGCTATATGTGATTAAATTTATCAAGTGTAAGTATAGTGACAAAATGTCTCAAACAAGACCACAGTAGTAGTTCTACTGAATTGTTCTCTCTTTGCCTATTATTCTGTTAATAGTTTATTGTGAAAATGATGAAATGTCTAAATAATTTGGATATTGAGGTTCTCTTGTAGTGTTTTTATTTTTATTATTATTTTTACGACTGTTCAACCATCCTAATGCTGTGAATCCTCCTCCAATGAGAGAACCAGCAGCTGTCAGAGCAGTAAAAGGTGATTTTTTAATAAGATCCCAAGTACCTCTAAAATTAATCAAATCTTTTCTTCTTTCAAACTCAGCATTTCTTTCAGCTTCGTGTCTTTCATGTGCAGCACCTTTATCTATACCTTTTATTACTGGTTTGTTTAATCTATTTTGTTGTTCCCAATCCTTATTTAATGCTTTAATTTGTTGTTGTTGTTGCATTTTAGCTCTTTCTTCCACATCTTTTCTTGCCTGTGTAAAATTTTTAAAAGGTGCATGCGCCTGATAATTTGGATCTGGTGGTTCCTCTTTAGCTCTTTGTAACAAATGTTGATAAAAATCTTTATTGCCCACAGCATTCTCTCTTTGATCGAAAATTGTTTTGTAATTGATCATCGATTCTTAATATCATATCTTTCAATTGTACTTGATTCAACACTTGACCGGAGAAGATTTAACATTGCAGGTCTAGCTTTAGCATCTAATCCCGAAACCCAACCTCTAGCTAATTGTACACCTCTTCTTTTTGCTGCCATCAATCTATCTTCCATTTCTGTAGGCCCTACTCTACCAAATGCTCTTGCTTCAACATCTAAAAAATCTCATTTCTTCAAGTGAATCAGCACTATGTCTTTGTTGTAATTTGGCTTGTTGTAACAATATTAATCTTCTCCTTTGTGCTTGTTCCAATTCTATACCTTCTATATCTCTTAAATTTTGTAAATATCTCAGTTCAGCTGATTCAGTTATTAAAGCATATTTTTAAGAGCCTAAAGTTATAATCATAATGAGTGAAACTGCATGACATATTAAATAACAAACACTATCAAAAATTGCTCTATCAACTATTGACAGATAAAGAAAGTGTATTTGTTACAAAAAAAAGATTAGATTTTGGTAATGAACTTATTACCAATCAAGATTTTTTCAATGGCAATTTATTAGTTGATTGTCCTAGCAGTTATCATGGTGAAAACATTAAAATATTCATCAAATCTTTCTCTATGATCACCGGTTTTGATTTCAAACAGCTTTTCTCACCCAGATCTGATGGAGACAAATTGACTGGATACTTTTTAAAAGGAGAAAGTGATGATTTAACAGAACTAAATGAACATGTTGTAGATTTGCAAAGTTTCATTAATATTTACGGCCTTGGTACCATAACACTTAGTTCAGACAAATCTTTCCATGAAATTGATTGGAATCAAAAAGTACAATTTGATGCTAGTTTATAATTAAATCCTTGGGAAATTAACAAATGGCTACAAGCAATAGGAATTAGTCTGTTTATGAAGCTAACACTACAACAAAAATATGCAGAGATAGAATTAGAATTGGCTCCACTTATTGGTTAGATATTAGTATTTCAACTGCAGATGCAAAATATCCAATTTACGGAAGTAATAGTAATTATTTATCTATTGGACAAATGTGGTGTGAAGCCCCTAAAGGTTATGTTGTTTTATATTTTGCTGATTATAACGTCATCAAATTTATGTTACGAAGACATGATACTGATTTCAGAATAAAAATATTTCACGGACCAACACAACAACCAATAAACAAATACACTTACGGTTATAGTGTTTTAGAACTTGTACTCGAAGGACAAATTATGAAACAAATATAATTATGTTTACATGCTTATCTAACTGTCTTACAGTGATTGACAGTTAACACTATGTAAACTATAAAACATTAAATAGTGTCTTATTGATTTTCAAAAATGGGTGATTCGCCTTCAAGACCTGCTGCAGCTATTAATCATCAATGTATTGAATGTAATGAGTGGAGTTATGAATGTGAAAAATGGGGCAACGATCTATTTGATTATTATTTGTGTAGAGAGTGTTCAAGAAATCGTATAAAGAAGCAATTAGGGATTCCACAGTCGCCAATACAAAGAAAACATAAAGAAGAAGATATAATAAAAATGAAAATTGAAATGGAAAATATGAAAGCGAAAATACAACATTTGGAATTAAAAATAAAAGAAATTAAATCTAATTCAACAATGCAACAATTGGAAAAAATGGAAGAAAAAATTGAAAACAATCAATTGTCTGTTCTTGAATTATATAACAATGTACATGATGTTAAGCGACAAACAAATTCTATAATTGCTCTTGAAAAAGAAAAAAATCAAATTAAAGAAGTAGTTAAACAATTACATGTGAGTAAAACTGTAGATAAAACAAGAATCAAAAATTTACAAATCGATGTAAATGATTTAAAGAGTAAGACAAGTAAAATTATCAAGTCTCTTGATTTACCTTTTTGATTATTTGTTGAATTAGTTATGAAAATGTTATTTTATTTAAAAAACAATATAATTATCAATTAATTTCAATATTATTTATAATAATGGCATCTGTTTATCCTTCTCTTTTTAAAGATAAAAATGGTAAATTAACTCAAATTGGTGAAATTATTGGCGGTTATTGGAAAAATGATAGTGGAGAAATTGTTTCAATTACAAAAGCTATTGGAGGTCCTTGGTTAAATAAAGATGGAGTGTTGTTTCTATTAGCAAAGATGTTGGATGTTTGTGGAGAGATAAAAATGGAAAAATTATTTCAGTCACAAAAGCTATTGGTAAACTTTGGTTAGATAAAATTTCCATTAATGACGTTGTTGGTTCACCTTTAAAAGATGAAGATGATAAAGTTATTTCAATAACAAAATATATAGTAGAATTGGAAAATATTATTAAAACTCAAGATAAAAAGATTAAAGAACTTAATTCAAAAATAGAACACTTAGAGTCTCTGCAAATTAAAAAATAACATCACAAACAAATGCTTTATTAACTGCTCTTTACTGTAAGTTAATTTCCGTTAAAGACAAGTAGGCCTAAACAAACTAAACACTAATTTTACTTCTCATATATAAAAATAGTACAATTTTGAAATACAACGTTTCCTTCATATTCCATTTCTTCATCATCATCTTCAATGTCACTTTCATCGACTATAAATTCTTGATCTGATTCAGTTGGTGAACCAACATCATCAATTTCATCATCTGTATGTGTTAGATCAATTTCAATTGTTTCTAAATCTTCTTTTGACATTTCAAATATAATTATTGAACACAAGATCTCTCGGTTATATTTACAATGGGTGCTGAACAATCAAGAAACTTTGATAATTTCATGAAATCAGCCAACAATGCTGTCTCCACTCCGGGACGATCCGAACCTCATCTTGGAACAGGTAAATCGATGCCTAAACCAATCAAACCAGAACCGCGTTATAAAAGAGGTCCATACAGAAGAAAAGCATCACCAATGGAAGTTTTATAAAAACCAACACAAATGAAAAACAGTCCACGAACGAAAAATGTTAGAAATGAAAACTTCTAGAGGTAGAGGAAAAGGTAGAGGTAAAGGTGATGGTACTGGTGGAGAATTGAAAAAGCCAAAAGGTAAATACATGAAAAAAGAAAAACCAATGAAAAAATTAGACGAAGCAATGTTGAGAAGGAGAGTGGCTGCTGAAGAAAAGGTGCTAAAAAAGACACATTTAAAAATACAATCTTTCATATTCCTTCAAGTATTCTTTATGTAATAATTCAATTTCCTCATTATATTTTGCATCCATTTGAATTTTTTGTTCTAAAGTTTCAATAATTAATTCCAAATAAAATTTTGCTTCCAATTCATTTTGTGATTTGTCAAATGATTCAATGAATGTATCTAAATACACATCAAATATAGACATATTAAAAAAGATATGGTGTAGGTCTTTGATAATAACCAACTTTGCTGTTACCTCTTCTTTTACAATCATCTCTATTAAATAATTTATACAGACTGTAAGCACCACCAAGAGCTAAAGCAGATACCCCTAATCCTTTCCATATAGTTCCATTGCCAAGAAATAAATCCTCTTCTGGTTGAGCTGTAGCTAAAGTTCTAATTGAAGAATCAGAAGAACCTAGATAACCTGTTTTATCAGGTGGTCTTCCTCCTCCTCCTCCTCCTCCTCCTCCACCTGCTCCAGCTCCTGGTAGAGAAAGTGGAGGGGCGTATAAAAGATTTGGATCTACATTTCTCGTTTGTGGAAATCTACCTGCTTGTTGATTTTCATCAATCTTTTTAACAATTCTTTCAGTTTGTTTTATTGTTTTTCTAATTGGATCTTTATCTTTTGTTGATGCGGCAAATAATCCTTTTGGTCTAGTAGGAGTACTAGTTCTAGGTGGTGTACATCTATCAAACAAACCTCTCCTTCTCTGTAATCGTAGATTATTCTTGGATTATTTGGGACCTGTAGACCAGATGGAACATTAGTCCAAGTTCGAGAAGTTGTTGGAATATCACCGCGCATAACTGAACCGATATTTGGATCTTCAACTCTTCTTAAAAAACCAGGAGAAAACAAATTTGGTCTTAATGATTGAACAGATGTTGGTGGTTGTTGTATAGGAGGTGAAAAAGGATTTGGAGCTGGTGGAGGTAATGTTGGAGAACTTAGTGGTGTTAAAAAAAGCTTCTCCTAAATTGTCACCACCACTTGATAATAACATTGGATCGTATGCATCCATATCTGCAATTATTTCAGCTTCAGTTTGTTCGTGAATTGGTTGTTGGACCATAGCTCTAGTTGTCGTGGCTCCTTTAGGTGTACTAGTTTCCATCATTACATTATCATTGTGAGTTTGTGAGGGTGTTGCTTGAGGTGGAGGTTTGCTAATGTAAACAGGAGGTGGTCTGTTACGCGGAGGAGCTGGAATTGATGTTGGTGTTAATGGTGGTTGTAATAAACCAGTTGTTGAAGGTCTTAGTCTTTCATTGAACAATGATTTTCTAGTTAATGTTTGTGTTGAAGGATTTAAAAATTCTTCCATATTAGATATTGGTGGAGGTAATGGTTCTGGTGTAGGTGGTCTGTAAGGTGTTGGTACTATAGGTGGTGGAGGTAAATTTGTTGTTGGTGCTGGTTGATCTAGTAAAGGAGTTACTGGATCATAAGTAAATTTTTGATTTTTTAATTTGTTTACTGTCCGATTAATAGAACCTGTAGAGTACAATTTTGGTCCAGTACTTGGTTTTGTTTGAGTTGCAGATACAGTTGAAGTTGCTGCTGATCTTCTTACTGAATCTTTACCTTTTGTAGATGCTCCAAACACACTTTTGGGTTTAGGAATAGCAGTACTTGGAATAGGTACATCAGAAGTTGTTGTTGGTGGACCAAATAAAAAATCTTTAACAACTACACCTTGAGCTTGACTTGATGAAAAATTTTCATCTCTGAATCTTCCAACAGATGGTCTAGGAATGCTTGTTACAGATGCTGTTGAAGTTGCTCTAGATGTTCTTTTCGGTTTAAGAATAGCAGCGCTAGGAATAGCAGTACTTGAAATAGGTACATCAGAAATTGTTGTTGATGGACCAAATAAAAAATCTCTAACAGCTTCTCCTGTTAGAGCTTGACTTGATGGAAAGTTTTTGTCTCTGAATCTTCCAATTAAACTTCTAGGAGTTTGTGTTACAGATACTGTTGAAGTTATTGACGGAGGAGGTCTAGTTGATGTTATTAGTGGTGGTATGATTGGCATATCTGAAAATGTAGTTGCAGGCGGTTCATGTACTTCCATCGACGATGTTGTGAAAACAGGATTAGCATACAACTTTGGTGCATCACCAACAAAAGAATCTCCACCCAATAAAGGTCCATCTCTACCACCTAAAGCTTGATCTCTTTTCTTTATATTTTGTTTCTGTTGTAATCTTTTAACTGGATTTTCAGATTTTCTTTTGTTTACTGCAGAATTAATTGATGTTTGTAAAGATCTGTTTGGTATTTTTTCTTGTTTCATAACAATATCATCAACCATATCATATTGATCTGATAACGAATGTTGAGACATTTCTTGAGCTACAAAAGGAATAGAAGCCATTGTTACTGCCACACTGGTGTGAGTGTTTTCCACTTGTGGTTGTGAAACATTGATACCAGTTGAAGCTGTAAAATGTTCCGAAGCAGTTGGTACTGTACGACCAGACAGAGACGTAATTACAGGTGGACCTCGCATCAAAGAATCCTCAAGTGGAGTTGGTTCTGGTTCGCTAACCAAAGGAGGTGAATTTACATCTGTAACATTTTCCCATTTTTGTGTTACATTATTGAATCTTTGTCCTACTTGACGTTTTTTCCAATTGTAAGCTGATTCAGGTTCAACCCTGTATTGAGTTATTTCAGGTAAATCTTCATATCTCTGTTGATGACCTGCTTCTGTGACAATTGGCATTACTTTTCTCTAATTTTTGTCGGTCTAATTGTATCTTCATATCTTTTTTCAGGTTTTACAATTAGTTGTTCAACACCTGGCGGTAAAGATAAAGGTTCAGCAGTTCCTTTTTGTAATCTTGTGTTTTTATTTTTAGATAACCATTTTTCAGCTACTCGATCTATAATTTGTTGTTGTCTTTCAGCTCCAGTTTAGTAAAGATCACTAACTTGTACTCTAAAGATAACAACAGCATTATGTGGATTATCAGGATCAACTTCAATATGATAATGTGTTAATATTACCTGTGGAACTAAGGACAGTATTAATGATATAGTATATAGTGATATTACCTAATGAAGTATTGAAATAGTACATTGTCTCATTTCCAGTACTAGCTCCATTAGTAGCTGGTATAGTTACTGTATATATCTCATTAGATATAATGATATCACTTAGTAGATAATATATACTAGTACTAGTAGTGATGTTAGTAATGTTAAGTTCTAATATAGTAATACTGTGGAGTATAGGACAACCAGATAGACTTGGAGGAGGTAACCACACTAACAGAACACCAGAGCATTGTGCTAAATAATTTAAATGATAAGATAAGGAGAAAGAAGTAACACTAATAACACTATAAGACAAAATATATTGTGGTACCTCCATATCGTACACTACATGATATAATTATATACAATACTTCTTATGAATTCTCCTTCTACAATGTCAATAATATAATATAATATGCTGAGTATTAAGGAGTTATTGTAATACACTGATATGATAAGTAGTGTTTGATCGAGTAACACTGTCATTGTTGATATCACAATAACTATTATAATGTCAATATTATAATACTAGTAGTATATAGTTCCTATAATAATGAGACCATGAGGTAATAATGAATGTTATAGATTAATTTTGAAAAGTTTGCAGTACATGTCACTAATAACAAAGCGAACAATTACTATTTTCGTATAAAATATTAATTCAATAAAAAATTTGATCATTAATTATATAGTAGTCAATTTCATTAAATAGTTAATTACTAGCCAAATTTTCATAATCATCATTTTCTCGTTGTTGTTGTTCACCAGGTAGTACTTCATACATCATATCATCATTTCTATTCACTGATGTAGCATATGATACATTATGTTGTGTAGTAAGTACTGGTTCATATGATATATTAGACTGTGCTATAATATCAGAAGATTTAGAGTAATCACAAATTGTTATATTGTTATCTAAATATAAAAAATATTATATAAACTATTATATTAATAATTTATTACTTTTTTGTTTTCGTTTTAAGTAGACAATACAGAATATACTAAATATTATAACAGCTGTCAGTATGGAAGAGATCACACTAGCTACTATAACTGATACTATCAATGTTGTAATAGTAGTACTAGTAGCAGTAGTAGCTAGTAATAAATTAATATATTAATTAATATTACTACAATATATAACATACCAGTTATTAACTGTTTATTAACTATAAGAGAAAATGTATAACTGACATTTCGAAATGAACATGTGTAGTTAGCAGTGTCTTCAACTTGAGGGTTTGTGATATTAAGTACATTACCAGATATGACATCAGGAGGAATAGGTACTCCATTATCACGTCTAAATAGATATATCAATGATATCATTATGACATATCATAGATATATGACTTACGTCCATGTGACAGAAATAGGTGGGGTTCCTCCAGTATCCAAATTACAAGCAAGGACTACATCATTACCAGCTGTAACAGGTCCATATACTATACTAGTTACTATAACTTTTAATTCTAAATCAAACATTATAATACAAATTGTGACCACACCCATTTATTATTACCTAATGTAGTAAAGTCAACAGTTGGACTGATAAGTTGTGGACAATTATCATTTCCAATTCTGATCAGTCGGATTTCATAAAAGGTCTTTGGCATTAAGTCAGTAAACATGTACTGAGACACATTAGAAGTAAAGATTTTCTCTCTAGTACTAGACCAATCTTGACCTATTGACAAATTATAGTCAATTATCTTTTATTATTATATATACCTTGTAGTCGATATTGTAGATGCTGGTCTAGATTCTCAGAGGATGGAGTCCATCTCACAGTAGCTTGTAATGCAATAATGTTTGATACAGAGAGTTGTAAAAGAGCATCTGGTCACATGACTATCACATGATTATTAAATAAACTGGAGAGCAAACCTGTTGTTTTTGATATAGTAGTGTTGTGACTTTGTCCACCCTCTATATTAGAGCCAGCAACACTTACACTGTTTGTGTGTATGTGTGTGTGTGTGTGAGAGAGAGTAACCACAAATAATATCATAGACAAGATTTACCTGTATCTATTTGAGTTCATAAGTGATTCTACTATATATATCAGGTTAGATGGTTCTAAGTTACCATGTAGTATATAGTCCTCAGCTGATGTAGTATTATCATTTCGTACATACACTTGATAACTTGAAATATCCTGTCCACCATTTTCTAAAGGTGGTTGCCATGACACACATAAAGAGTCAGGGTAAGAAGTAATGTTGAGCATATTAACAGCTAATGGAGCTAGAATGAAGACAAATAGATGAATAATTAACAATAAATAACAATAACCTTACAAACCACAACTAAAATCACACTATAATTACTGTCCATTAAGAAACCTAAACATTGTGACCATTATGTCCATATAAGGGCATGATTTGATATATGGTATGATAAAAATGTCTATTATTAACTTGTATCACTACAACCTACATGTTGTGGGTGGACTTATGGAGCTTTTTAGACATTATGCTACACATACATCTAACTGATGTCCTATAATATCAGTAATATAATACAATAATTCACACACATTTAGCACCTGACACTATTTCCTTCTCAACACTTTATATATAATATTGTATACAATATATTAGCACAAAGTACACTAAATTAGGACCAAAAACAACTGAAGAGTTTATAAAAGTAATCTATCAATATCATAACATACTAGTTTGTCATTTAACATCAAACCATCATCATCATTAGTATTGATTATACTACTAATGTTCAATTCTAATAGTTGACTTAAGACTTATAGGACTCTGTACTAACTATTATGACAACAATTTAGTTATCAAAAATAATTCCCTTCTACATTTAGAAGGAATCGTATCAAGTGTGTTGATATCATTAATTCCCACAATGTTGCAAATTGAAAAGTAAATGAATAGATCCAGAAATAGATATATAACTATGTTGTTATAAACACATCCATTACCATTCATAATAAGAAACCTAATGAGAAAATGATGTATATGTCCTTATATGGACATATACATCAATTAATAAATGTACACATAACACAGTAACTTATGATCAATATCAGTTCTTATTATGATCTGATGTATATGTCCTTATATGGACATATACATCAGATCATCATTATTAAACTACTAAGATATGGTTCCTTCTAAAAATAGAAGTTACTACATTTGGTAATGATCTGTTGTCAGTACAATAGTGAAGATATTTAATTAATTTCCACAATGTTTGCAATTTGAAAAGTAAATGGACAGAAATATGTGACTAATGGATACACAATATGACTTAATGGATGTATAATGTAAACAATATGGATACACAAACTAGTAAATGGACATATAATAACATAGTAACTTACGATCAATATCAGTTCTTGTTGTCACAGTGTTACTATCAGGACTCCTTCCAACACTATTATTAGCATATACAGTCACTATATAATATGTACCCTTCATTAGATCACCAATATCAACAGTAGTGGGTGGAGTTAATACAATCACAGATATCATTGATTGTGACTGATCTACTGGAACATATGTCACTGTAAAAGACAACACTGGTGTCTGTGTAAATGGATCTCTGTTATCCTATAAAAATAAGTAGGAGTGACATAATAATGATGACATATAGTTAATTGATCATAACATAATTGAACAATTCCAGCTATAATATTGACAGTTTGTCAAGTCAAGTTATAACATGATATAGTAGTATTAACAGTGACTGTATATTAGGAGGTAGGAGTACTGACTAAATTAGGTAGTACATTAGCTCATAGGATGATAGAACTAGTTATAATGATTGCTAGTAGTAATACTGATGGAAGTTATTGACATGTATGTCATTTATGAGTGATATAATGAATGTATATTGTAATATTACTTACAGTCCATGATACTATCAAAGCAGTTGAGTTGATTGCAGTTACAGAATTAAGGGTAGGAGCATTAGGAACTGAGATAGAACGAGATAGAGACTGAAATGAATATTATTAACTTAACTTACCTAGTGGTGCAGTTTCAATAGTTACACTCACTGGTGTACTGGTACCTACTATAATGCTAACAGTATTAAGAACTATAACAGTAAAATTGTATGTTGTAAGTGGTTGAAGGTCTGATATAGTTGTCTCTGTCCCAGGGACTAGCCCTTCCTTATTAGAGTCAGAACTATTGCTATTATTAACAGCTACATATGTTATATTAACTCCAATAATATCAGCATTGCCATTAAAGCCATAAGACCAGGTCAGTTTAACAGAACTGGTACCAATTAGTTGGGCAGTTAATGAAGTAACAGGAGAAGGAGCAACTGGAGGGGGAGAGAGAGAAAAAGAAAAATTTGTAATCATGTTGACTTAACATAACTAACCTTGTACAGTGATATTAACTCCAGAACTGTCCATTCCAATTATATTTTCTGTTACACATACATAATTTCCACTGTTTTCTAGTCCTTGAAGAGTCAAAGTTAACTCAGTATGTGTAGATTGAGTATTGACTGAAATATGAGTGAAGTTATCAGGATTACGAACAGTCCCATTATGTTGCCATGTTACTTTTTTAGGAGTAGGGTTTCCATCAAAGGTACAGTTAATAATGACCATGTTTCCCACAGGTAATACTGAACTAGCGGGAGTGATAGAAGTGATAACTACAGGATCTAAAATTAAAGAATGATATCAAACTAGAAACCCAAAGAAAATGAACACATCAACAATGCAAAGAGTTCAAAGAATATTAACTTACATTGTACATTAATAGTGACATTGGACATAGTAATGTCTGGTACAATATCTTTAGTGGATTGACAAATATAGAGTCCACTAGATTGTCTTTGAATATTAGTGAAGGGCAAGTTAAGAGGAGGAGTTGTGACTTTATTTGTTAGATTACCACCAGTACTGTTGAACCATTGATAGAATGTAGGATCATCAATATCATCAAGATCAGTATTACCAGGATCATCACAAAAAAGAGTAAGATTTGTACCTTCAACAACATCCACTGTAGTACCATTAGGAGATATGATGGGATTTCTGAAGACTATTACAGAATACATGTTAATACTACATTATTATTATTATAACTTACTAAATTCTATTACAGTAATATAGCGTTGACCTTGTGCAGAGCATCTCAAAACATTTCCAACACTGAGTACATTACCAGGGTTTGGAAGAATTAAAAGAGCTTCAGAATCAATGAGAACATTTCCATTAACACTACCATTAGTTAACTGAGTGCCATCAAGAAACCACATCACAGTAGAAGGACATGGGGTTCCAGTTGTGAAACAACATCGAAAACAGAAAGGGTTGTTTAGTGGCACAGGATATGATATATCATTAAAAAAATTATTTGAGATACCATTAGAAGGACATTGTTGACCTAGTACATCACCTACAGTATAGAGGAGTAGAGAAAGATAGAGTATAAAAACAATGCAGCATACACTACTGCAGATAGACAAACCTACCTAGTACTAGGGCAGCTACTATAAAGAAGACTTTTAGCCTCATTATTATTTGCTTTCTTTCTTCACGGATCAATAGCAGTCGTACACTTTGTTCAGACACGAAGGGAGGGAAAAACCAAGAATGTGGTACGATTCAATCAACGATTGCAATCTCAATCACACCATTATTGTAATTACTGTTTCGGTAACGCCCACAGCTTATACTTGATTACTTGTTACTGAGCTAAGAAATGGGCGAGTGGAGGAACAGAACATCTTACATCAAGTTCTAATGACGAGGATCTTCAACAACGACTACGAGGACAGACAAGAGCAGCTGTAGAAGACTCAGAGACCTGGGTGGAGTTCAAAAGATACACTGTTTATAAAGTATGTGCTAGTTAATAAACAAAACAAACTATATTAACTATTTCTCTTACACTGCAGGTTGTAGTCAGATTAGAAGATAAATCTTATTTTATATTTAGATGATATAATGAGTTCAATGCATTGCAAGAGAAATAAAAAATTTCCTGAAGTCTCTCTTAAGTTGCCAGGGAAACCCATCTTTCTCAACAAAATTGATGCTAAATTCATTTTAAAAAAGACCATAATTTTATAATAAATCTTGTTAAAGTAAGTGGGTTAAGTCAGACTATGAAATTAGTTAAAATACATGTACAATTATGTACAAAAACAAGGTCTTTGATTTCATTAGTTGTCATGGCAATAAAGATGACTATATACAAGCAGTTTTCAATTGTTTTCCTTTATGATGTTTAGGTCTTTTTAGAACAAGATTTTAATGCTCTCTCTCTCTCTCTCTCTTAGAATACTCATAATCTAGATTATGGACCAGTACATGAGATAGTCTTTGTTTAACATTTAGTCCACAGGATTATTACAAGAGAGGACAAGATCTGTACCTTCAGTACATCTAATGTTACATTAGATCCACAGTTTAGAGATAGAATAGAATATATAGTATTGAGATAGTATACATATAACAGACTATACAGACTATAATATGTGAATTTATTAAACTTAGCTGTTTTAATAGTATGTGTTCCTTGAGTCTTCATCTGTTACTGATTGTGAGGAACATGTAAGATATTCATTAACACTAAGTATATATTTATAGGATTTAGTACTATTAGTACATTATCACTAACAATAAGAACTCCATTCATACTACCATTAATTAAGCTTCAAGCATTATCAGTCATACCCATTGTTATGGTTTAGCATTAATGAAATTCATTGGTTGTTATATGTGTTGGCAGTTAAAGGTTACAATTTAATTTTATGTCACTCTGATTGTCTTATCTGATTATCTTCAGACCAGGATCCATTAATAATTATCCCATCACAATATTGCTCTATTGTCAGGTTATGTGGAGAAGATGGAGGTCCTGTGTATTAAATGAATAAAAACATTATCTGACATTTTAGACTTACCTATTACTGTCAGAAAGACAGGGTCATAGAAGTTTACACCTCCAAAATCATCAAATATATACATATCAATTTTAGTACCATCATCTGATATTTGAGCATCATAAATAGTACAGTAGTAAGAAATGTTGTTGAAACTAGTAAGAAGACATTGATCATCCTGAACTTTACAATCATTAAAATATGCCATTGGACAACATTGTACTAGTGTCTATGAAGAAAAGACAGCAGTCTGTCCTACATAGACAGTTGTGTTTGCAGGAGGACCAGTCAATCCTTCATTATCTGTACACACATAATATAATGTGGTTACTAGTTAACAAGTAACTTACAACACACATCTGGTCCAGTTGGAGGCCTTGTACAAATAGGGCTGGGGTCATTACATTGAGAGCCTACTGTAAATACTAACCAGGCAGGAAAAAATAATAGCACTAGTAGTCTCATCATGAAGATAGGTAAGATATTATCCTGAAACTACTTCAATTGTCTCTTTATCAGCAAATGCATTGAATGTCAGTGTATGTTATTATCACAGGTCATAATCGAGGCTATTCCTACATTATTATTCTATTCTTATGTCCTTAAATGGTTTTTATTATGATAAATAACATCATGTAGTTACAATGTTAGCTGCAATGTCAATATCATAACACTAGTTATATATAGTTCCTATAATAATGAGTGTCAAATAAATTTTTGTAAATGTTTTGATATATGTCACTAATAATAAAAAGAACAATTACTATTTTCATGTAAAATATTAATTCAATAAAGATCTGATCGTTAATTATATAATAGTCAATTCAATTAATAGTTAATTACTAGCAAAATCTTCATAAACATTATTGTCTTGTTGTTGTTTACCAGGTAGCACTTCAAACATTATATCATCATTTCTATTCATTGATGTAGCATATGATACATTATGTTGTGTAGTAAGTACTGGTTCATATGCTATATTAGACTGTGCTATAATATCAATATAATACATACAATTTATATAATAGCAACTTACTAAAATTGTCAATTAATTGTCAACCCAACATTATAGAGTATGGAAGGAAATGACATTGATATTTGATACCACTAATAACAGGAGTTATATCAACTGTTTTTATCTAAGTTTGAAATGTATCTAAATATAGTGATAGAATATTATAATTTGATTATAATATTCTATTCTAATTAAATTGTCAATTAATGTTAGATTTGGTAATAAGTTCAAATTAGACCAGAAGAAATGAACTGAACAGTTAAACTGATCAATAGAAGACACAAGATGTAGTCCTTCATTTATTGTAATAGTTCCATTATTAGTTACAGTAATATTATAATCACTGTAATTAGAGAAATGTCCACATGTTATATTAACAGATAAATGAGTAGGATATAATGGAGTACAATCAACATCAATAACCTGTATATAGAGGATAGGATCAATTTAATTAGAGTAAAGACCACTAACTTGTGCTCTAAAAATAACAATGTAGATATAATATAATAATTTTTAGATATAATGATATCACTTAGTAGATAATATATACTAGTACTAGTAGTGATGTTAGTAATGTAAGTTTTAATATAGTAATAGTATAATAGAGTATATCATTATTAAACTACACATGTCACATTTTGTAAACTTGTTGACAATAAACCATTGTTAGGACAATTGTGTACATTACTGTATATTGAGTTCATTTACAAACAGTGAACAAACTGATGGTAACTGTTCCAATTGAAGATGTTAAATACATGTAAAAATATATGTAAACTCATTAAATTTTTTCTATTGAAGATGTGTACACTAACTGTACAAGCTGTTGCATTATCTTTATTAAAATAAGGACTTGTACAAGAACTGGACAATTGTTTTCATTGTAATACATACATATCATATATAAGCAGGTTCGTTTAAGTAGAATGTCAAATTTAATTATTATAAAGACACTTTTAAAGATTAACCGTTTGGAACACTGAAGTTTTCTTTAAGTACTCAAATGACTCTGAAAGCTTTTACAAATGCAAAGGTTTCCCTTTTTAACAGTAACTGGGGCAAACAAAGAACCTATCTATTTGTTATTGTTTATAACAAATTATATGTCTCCTAATATTTGGAGATACACACGCACAATACTAATGTTCTATGTTATTATATAACAGTTAATTTTACAAACAGTTAATTACTAGCTTAATTTTAATAATAATCATCATTGTCTTGTTGTTGTTGTTCACCAGGTAATACTTCATACTGATATTAATAAATAATATTTGTATCCTCAACAATTGTAGTTCTCATAAATTTAGTGTTTTGATCATATCAATTTTTGTTGATATTTAATTAATTCCCACAATATTTACAAATTGAAAATAAATATATGACAAACATGTAATGACTTAATGGATGTATAATGTAAACAAAATGGACATATAAAGTACTAAATGGACATATAACACAATAACTTACGATCAATATTAGTTCTTGTTGTTACACTGTTACTATTAGGACTCCTTCCAACACTATTATTAGCATATACAGTCACTACATAATAAACTGTAAAGGTAATTATATTTAGAGTTCTATGTTTATTGACAACAAGTCAGAACCTTACATAGTTATTAATAACAAGAACTTGATTTTGTCCATTATATTTCCTGTAATGGATCTGTTTTCACTTTAGGATGTTTGTTTGCAATCTTAAAGAGGAAAGTAATTTGTTCCTTGCAGAATATACTGAGTAGCACTTAAGCCTTAAATAATACCACCTTTTCACCTTACCTACACTAAGTTGTTCAGTTAACTGTGCTATTGCTGTGAATTTGTAATAATAAAAAAGTTGTCAAAGAAAACACAATGATAATATATAAAAAAACTAATAGCAATAGTTTAAGCAAAACATAAAATAAAAGTTGTTATCAAAATACACAATAACAATAATTAATAAACTTCTAATTAAAAAATAAATAAATTTTTAAAAATAAAATTACACATAATTTTACTTTAATTAGTAAGTGTAAAGACACATAGTATTTGTTATGGATGAAGTGAGGATAGAGGTGCATCAATTATTATCAATTATAATATTTGGAGGTTCAGTTCCTGCATGGATAATGAAGATATAGTAATAAATACTTTAAATTATCATATCTTCTAAGATATAATATAGTGACTACATGTATATACAACTATTTCATACATGACTGTTACAAAACCCTTTTTATATCTAAAAAGGAATTATTTATTATTGACTGGACTATATGTGACAAACATAAGATGTGCATATGTTTGTGATGATCTAATTTGTTTATACTATACTTTGCAAATATAATACATACTTTGTTCATTGATACATTTTAAAAAGGATTCAACTCACATAAGTGTTGAATCATCAAACATATACATATTGATCAATGCAGCCATTGCATTTGTTGTTTGATTAATAAGCTTTATAATGTACTAAAGGAAAAAAAATAAATCTAACCAATTTGCCCACAGACTGAGAGATATCTGATTGTTTCACACCCTATAAATCATGTTAAAGAGTTTTCTACCTCTGAAGTGAATTGGGATGATTTCAACAATTTCATTCAGAAGTTTTCTTTCCTACTATCTCTTACTGTATGTCAATTATCAAAGTATTTTTATATGAATTAATTATATATTATCTGAGGGATATAGGCCAAAGAATTATATCCTTTACAAAATTCAAAGTTTTTGTCACACGTATAGATCAATGAATTGTGATATTTTATGTAACATATTATGAGATTCATACTAACTGATAAAATA
Organism: Xestospongia muta; assembly: GCA_963693285.1. Classification (NCBI taxonomy): domain Eukaryota; kingdom Metazoa; phylum Porifera; class Demospongiae; order Haplosclerida; family Petrosiidae; genus Xestospongia; species Xestospongia muta. Next base: position 2,694,309 of record OY848918.1, read on the forward strand.
TTAGAGAAATTATAAATTAGGTATAAAAATGATATGAGTAATGAATTACATTGCTATCATTTGAACACCTTCTGAAGTTATCAAGTACTTTTTACTATTTGCTGAAGTGGACAGTGTTTCCTTTCTAAATACACACTTGTATAGACATACCTATCATAAATTAACAATATTAATAAACAATTATTTACAACATCATTATGAATAATCAAATAAATGTTTAAAATTTATGCATGTGCTACTTGTGTCCTTTGTAGTTCACATGAACAGATGTATTGTATGAGCTATTTATTTGTCTTACTAGTTGGAGTAGCAACCAATATCAGCTATATCACTACAACAATTCTTCCAGTTGTGACAATGTTGATCACAATAGCATCCATTATTTTCACATTTTAGTGACAAGGACCAGTTACAACATCCAGAATAGTTGAGTTTAAGTGCTGAACATGAACCTAAAATAAAAATATGAACAACTTGATTAACTTATAGTGCTCAACTATCTTCAGTAATAGTTGGTATAGGTAAAGTAAATAACAGGTGTTGATAGTGAAGGTTTGATTATTGTGTATAATTAAGAATGATGATAAAAATGATGATTGTTATATCATACATTGGATAATTATCACATCAGTAATTGTATATACTTACTACTTCATGCATGACTGTTTAGAAAAAACACTTCTAATTATTGACTATATAGTCTGAAACATGACTAATTAATTCAATTATCACATCAATAATTGTATTTTATTACTACTTCATACGTGAAATGTTAGAAAAAAACAAACAAATAAAAAAATAAACAAAAATGTCTAATTAGAAGTATTGACTAGTCTGACATGTGACATACAAAGACAAACATGACATAAACATTATTGAGATGACATGAAATAAAAAAGTACATTAAAGTTAAGAAATATGTTTTGATTTTGATCCAGAAACTTTATTATCTGTTGACAAATCATTTTTCAGTAATGCTAGTTTCCCTTATATCAATTTTTACTCAAGGTAAGTAGCAATGAAAGTAAATGAATTTGTTTCATTATATTATTATTATTATTAATTATATTAAGAAATAGATTTTGATTTGATATATAATATCCAGATATCACAAATTGTAACAATCAGTTTAGTAGTTTAAATGAAATTTGTATAATATAGTTCACGTGCACACAAAATAAGGAATTTCACTAAAGTAACTGCTTTTACTAAATGGTCATGCATTCATTTTCCACTTAAACATATATGTAGCAATGTATTTCATTAATCCTAACAGAAAGTACTTTCCTGATGTGTATGAATGATTATTACTTAGAACCAGTCTGTCTAAAAACAATAATAACACAATAATTGACCACAATATGAATAATTAATTAATTATTGTTTTTGTGCATATGCTACTTGTATTATATTTACTTGTGAACACTGGTGTACTGTATGATTTGTTGATTTGCCTTACCAAGTGTAACAGTTGGAGGTAAGGAAGAAGGTATAGGATGACAACCAATATCAGCTACATCATTACAACAATCATTCCACTTGTGACAGTGTTGATCACAAAAGCATCCATTATTTGAACAAGTTTTTAAGAGAGACCACACACAACATCCAGAATAGCTGAGATTAAGTGCCAGACATGAACCTAAAATAAACATATGAACAACATATGATTTAATTAGTAGTGTTCATTTACCTTGAGGGACATGAGGTGTAGGAGAAGGTTTGATTGTTGTGTCTATATAAGAATGGTAATAAAAGGAGGGGGAGAGAGAGAAAAAGAAAAATTTGTAATCATGTTGACTTAACATAACTAACCTTGTACAGTGATATTAACTCCAGAACTGTCCATTCCAATTATATTTTCTATTACACACACATAACTTCCACTGTCTTCTAGTCCTTGAAGAGTCAAAGTTAACTCAGTATATGTAGATTGAGTATTAACTGAAATATGAGTGAAGTTATCAGGATTAAGAACAGTCCCATTATGTTGCCATGTTACGTTTTCAGGAGCAGGGTTTCCATCAAAGGTACAGTTAATAATGACCATGTTTCCCACAGGTAATGTTGAACTAGCAGGAGTGATAGAAGTGATGGCTGCAGGATCTAAACTTAAATAATGATTTCAAAACCAAGAATATAGAGAAAATGAACACATCAACAATACAAGGAGTTCAAAGAATATTAACTTACATTGTACATTAATAGTGACATTGGACATAGTAATGTCTGGTACAATATCTTTAGTGGATTGACAAATATAGAGTCCACTAGATTGTCTTTGAATATTATTGAATGGCAAATTGAGAGGAGGATAAATGACTTTATTTGTTAGATTACCACCAGTACTGTTGAACCATTGATAGAATGTAACACCAAGAAAGCTATTACCAGGATTATCACATGAGAGGGTAAGAGTTGTATCTTCTTTAACATCTATTATACCATTATGAGACAAGGTTAGATCTCTGAAGACTATTAAACAGATAAAAAAATAGTATACAACAATATATTATGTTGTATTTTAACTTACTAAACTCAGTAATAGTAATGTTATGTGAACCTCGTGATGGTACACTACAACCTAGTGTATCTCCAACATTTAGTACCTTATCTGGATCTGGTAGTTTTAAAATAGCAGAAGAGTCAATAATAACACTTCCATTTATATCACCATTAGTTAAAATATTGCCATTTAATGACCATACAACATTACTAGGACATGGCGGAAGTCCTCGAAAGCAACATACTAAACAGATCAGAGGAGCACTAGGTGGTGCAGCATATAGCTTATTTTCAAAAATAGTACGTGTATTAGCATTAGTAGGACATTGTTGACCTTGTACATCACCTACAGTACAACGAAGACAGTATAGAATTTAACAATAATAGTATACATTACTGGTAGACCTCATAACTAATGATAAACCTACCCAATACTAGGGTAACTGATATAAAGTAGAACACAAGACACATAACGTCTTGTTTCTTCCTTATTTCTACCACCTCAGTACCAGTAGGAATGGTTACCACACTCACTTCAGTACTAGTAGGAATTCAATCTGTATTAACCACACTAGCTCTTGTAAACTTTGTGCAGATCCTAACACCACTGTTAAAATGATTGGTTGTTTTAACTATAATATGTCTGCTAAATATTCAAAGTAGTAATCATAACTGCTATGAGTAAATTATGGTAATACACAAACCAACACTATGAACACTACAGTAAGTGTACACTCCCTCATAGATTATAGCATATGATGTTCACAACATCTAACACATTATATACATATTAGGAAGTGTACACCTATTATGCTCTGCTTGCTACCAAAAATATCACTCATAGCAGCTATGACAGAAATTATTTGATGATGGTGATATAAAATGATATGGTATAGTCATTTATTTTATTAGATAAATGAATCAATCAATTATATAATGATACTTAATATAGACTTACTTTAACAATGGGTTCTCAAAGTTAGCACTGATGTGATATGATCATTAAAATGTCCATCAATACAGAGCGTAGTTGGGTTTTCTAAAAAAATAGTTCCAATGAAATGTTATTATTACAAATTGACTAAGTAAAGTAATTTCTCTTCTTGATGTTTATCCAATATAGTATACCAAGAAATGAAACTAACACAACAATAAACAAGATAGCTCCACCCACAACACAACCAATAATAACAGACCCTATTCATAATAAATTAATTATCATCACATTAGATATAATTCTTACATAATGGTGTTGATGTAGTTTGTAATGTAGCACCCAAAGTTGGTGGATTGGTTGTCATGGTAATTACATGTATGACAAGCAATATTATTACATGCCTTAAGTCCAAACCTAATAATATATAACTTAATACAAGATAATTTTTATCTATTGTAAGCAACAAATATCTATGTCTAAACAAACATTGAAGGCACTCAAATATCTAATGTTACTCACCACTAGTTAAAAAATCTTCCTTGCAGCCTAGAATTACAGTCAGTGGTCTCCTGACAATTTCTAGTAAGTTGTCATTAAATACTTCAATAGCACATCCTTTAGCTTGTGATCCTGTTAGGAAAGTGCAGTTTATACTGAAGTATCCTGTTGAGGTATCCACTGGTATGATAACCTCTTGTATTTCATATGTATCTAATGTAAGTGAAGATATTATGCAATCATACAAATATTATCCTACATAAACTCTGTGTCAACTAACAATTAAAATACTCTTGAATTTTACAACCACTAATATAGTAATTAGTAATTTTTCTAGTTTAATTAAAGTTATAGCAACTATGAATTTTATTGATTATTATTGTAGTTGTAATATGAGTACATGTAATTTAATAGCAGGTTAAAAGGTACTATGTTCATGAAAACTATAGTTAGTGCTCTCATACTTTGTTTTATAATATGTAATTCATGATTTCCTGATGATATAGTGACATTACAGTTCATTTTATTAAAATGAAGTATCACTGACAGATCAATCAATCCATTCTCATCAATAGTTATTCCATTAATAAATTGATAAAAATTATTATTAACACAATTTAATGATAAATTAAATTGTTGAGGTATTGATAATGGACATGAAGTATTGACCTAATATAATGGGTGTGGTCTAATTGGAAGTAGCAGACAATCCACTAACCTGTATAGTAATTGTCATTATTATTTTGTTATTGATAATTTGAAGTGATGATGAACTAATGTCAAAGACAGTTTCTATTGAAGAGATCAATTATTTAATATTAAAATTAATTAACTAGACTTACTAAACAGTAGATCCATTTCATATGGTTGACTTAGACCAGCTGGATTCTTATTATACACTATAACTTTATACAGTTTGTGAGGATCTTCAAATACAGCTGCTGATATATTAACTGGAAATGCAGACATAGTTATATTAAATATGGTATCATTGTCTTGGTTCATTATTTCTATATAAACCTCTGTAGTATCTTCAGACCAGGATACATTAATAATTATCTCATCACAATATTGCTCTATTGTCAGGTTATGCGGAGAAGATGGAGGTCCTATATATTAAATAAATAAAAACATTATCTGACATTTTAGACTTACCTATTACTGTTAGGAAGACAGGGTCATAGCAGTTTATACTTCTAAAATTGCCAAATACATACATAATGATAAGATAAGAAGTAAAACTAATAACACTTAAGACAAAATATATTGTGGTACCTCCATATCGTACACTACATGATATAATTATATACAATACTTCTTATGGATTCTCCTTCTACAATGTCAATAATATAATATAATATGCTGAGTACTAAGGAGTTACTGTAATACACTGATATGATAAGTAGTGTTTGATTGAGTAACACTGTCATTGTTGTTGATATCACAATAACTATTATAATGTCAATATTATAACACTAGTAGTATATAGTTCATATAATAATGAGACCATGAGATAATAATGAGTGTCAAATCAATTTTGTAAAAGTTTGCAGTACATGTCACTAATAACAAAGTGAACAATTACTATTTTCGTATAAAATATTAATTCAATAAAAAATTTGATCATTAATTATATAATAGTCAATTCTATTAAATAGTTAATTACTAGCCAGATTTTCATAATCATCATTTTCTCGTTGTTGTTGTTCACCAGGTAATACTTCATACATTATATCATCATTTCTATTCACTGATGTAGCATATGATACATTATGTTGTGTAGTAAGTACTGGTTCATATGCTATATTAGACTGTGCTATAATGTCAGGAGATATTGTAGGATAATCATAAGTTGTTATATTGTTATCTAAATATAAACAATATATTATATATATTATTATATCAATAATTTATTACCTTTTTGTTTTCGTTTTAAGTGAACAATACAGAATATACTAAATATTATAACAGCTATCAGTATGGAAGAGATCACACTAGCTACTATAACTGATACTACCAATGTTGAAATAGTAGAAGTACTAGTAGTAGTAGTAGCTAGTAATAAATTAATATATTAATTAATATTACTACAATATATAACATACCTGTTATTAACTGTTTGTTAACTACAAGAGAAAATGTATAACTGACATCTCGAAATGAACATGTGTAGTTAGCAGTGTCTTCAACTTGAGGGTTTGTGATGTTAAGTACATTACCAGATATGACATCAGGAGGAATAGGTACTCCATTATCACGTCTAAATAGATATATCAATGATGTCATTATGACATATTATACATGACTTACATCCATGTGACATTAGATGGAGTTCCTCCAGTATCCAATTTACAAACAAGGACTACACCATTACCAGCTGTAACAGGTCCATTGATCGTACTAGTTATTACAACTTTTAATTCTAAAAACAATATTAAAATACAAATTGTGACCACACCCATTTATTATTACCTAATGTGGTAAAGCTGACAGTTGGACCGATAAGTTGTGGACAATTATCATTTCTAATTCTGATCAATCGGATTTCATAATCAGTATCTGGCATTAAGTCGGTAAACATGTACTGAGATACACTAGAAGTAAACATTTTCTCTTTAGTACTAGACCAATCTTGACCTGTTGACAAATTATAGTCACTCATCTTTTATTGTTGTACATACCTTGTAGTCGATATTGTAAACGCTGGTCTAGATTCTCAGAGGATGCAGTCCACCTCACAGTAGCTTGTAATGCAATAATATTTGATACAGAGGGTTGTAGAAGAGCATCTGGTCACATGACTATCACATGATTATTAAGGAAACTAGTGAGCAAACCTGTTCTTTTTGATATAGTAGTGTTAGGACTTTGTCCACCCTCTATATTAGAGACAGCAACACTTACACTGTGTGTGTGTTGAGAGAGAGAGAGAGAGAGAGAGAGAGAGAGAGAGAGAGAGAGTAACCACAAATAATATCATAGACAAGACTTACCTGTATCTATTTGAGTTCATAAGTGGTTCTACTATATATATCAGGTTAGATGGTTCTAAGTTACCATGTAGTATATAGTCCTCAGCTGGTGTAGAATTATCATTTCGTACATACACTTGATAACTTGATATATTCTGTCCACCATTTTCTGAAGGTGGTTGCCATGAGACACATAAAGAGTCAGGATAAGAAGTAATATTGAGCATATTAACAGCTAATGGAGCTAGAAAGAAGAAAATAGATCCAGAAATGGATACATAACTATGATCTTACAAACACATCCATTACCATCCATTATAAGAAACCTAAACCAATATGTCCTTGTATGGACATATATGTCAGATCATCATCATTAAACTACTATGATATGGTTCTTTCTAAAAATAGAAGTTACTACATTTGGTAATGACCTGTTGTCAGTACAATAGTGAAGATATTTAATTAATACTCATAATGTTTGCAATTTGAAAAGTAAATGGATAAAATATGGGATGCTTTTTGGTGTAACTTGACTGTTGATATAACAACATGTCCTATGATGACATCACTATGTGTCATAGAGTTAATAATGTTAGGTTTGGTTTAGGGTTTAGGTGATGTCATCATAGTCAAGTTACACCAAGAACCACCTGAAATATGTGACAAATGGACACATGAAATGACTTAATGGATGTATAGTGTAAACAATATGGATACACAAACTAGTAAACGGACATATAATACAGTAACTTACAATCAATATCAGTTCTTGTTGTCACACTGTTACTATCAGGACTCCTTCCAACACTATTATTAGCATATACAGTCACATTGTAATATGTACCCTTCATTAGATCACCAATATCAACAGTAGTGGGTGAAGCTGATACAATCACAGATATCATTGACTGTGACTGATCTACTGGAACATATGTCACTGTAAAAGACTGCACTGGTGTCTGTGTAAATGGATCTCTGTTATCCTATATAAATAAGTAGGAGTGACATAATGATGATGACATATAGTTAATCAATCATAACATAATTGAACAATTGCAGCTGTAATATTGACAGTTTGTCAAGTCAAGTTATAACATGATATAGTAGCATTAACAGTAACTATATATTGGGATGTAGGTGTACTGACTATATTAGGTAGTACATTAGCTTATAAGATGATAGAGGTAGTTATAGTGATTGCTAGTAGTAACACTGTTGGAAATTAGTCATATATGAGTGATTAATGTATGTATATTGTAACATAATACTTACAGTCCATGATACCCTCAAAGCAGTTGAGTTGATTGAAGTGACAGAATTAAGAGTAGGAGTAGTAGGAACTGAGAAAGATAGAATAAGAGTTAATCGCATTGTTAGTTTGACTTACCTAGTAGTGCAGTTTTAATAGTTATACTCACTGGTGTACTAGCACATACAATATTGCTAACAGTATTGAGAACAATAACAGTAAAATTATATATTGTAAATGGTTGAAGGTTTGATATAGTTGTCTTTGTCCCTGAAACTGGCCCTTTCTTATCAGAGTCAGAACTATTACTAACAGCTTCATACGTTATATTAACTCCAATAATATCAGCATTGCCATTAAAGCCATAAGACCAGGTCAGTTTAACAGAACTAGTACCACTTAGTTGGGCAGTTAATGAAGTAACAGGAGAAGGAGCAACTGGAAGGAGACAAGTGAAAGAGAAAGCGAGAGATTTGTAATCAATATTAATATAACATAATATAACTAACCTTGTACAGTGAAATTAACTCCAGAACTATCCACTCCAATTATATTTTCTGTTACACACACATAACTTCCACTGTCTTCTAGTCCTTGAAGACTCAAAGTTAACTCAGTAAATGTAGATTGAGTATTGACTGAAATATGAATGAAGTTATCAGGATTAAGAACAGTCCCATTATGTTGCCATGTTACATTTTCAGGAGTAGGGTTCCCATCAAATGTACAGTTAATAGTAACCATGTTTCCCACAGGTAATGTTGAACTAGCAGGAGTGATAGAAGTGATAACAACAGGATCTAAAATTAAAGAATGATATCAAAGCTAAGAACTCAGAGAAAATGAACACATCAACAATACAAGGTGTTCAAAGAATATTAACTTACATTGTACATTAATAGTGACATTGGACATAGTAATGTCTGGTACAATATCTTTAGTGGACTGACAAATATAGAGTCCACTAGATTGTCTATGAAAATTAATAAAAGATATGTTAACAGGAGGAGTTGTGACTTCACTTGTTAGATTACTACCAGTACTGTTGAACCATTGATAGAACGTAGGATCATCAATATTAGGAAGATCGGTATTACCAGGATCATCACAAAAGAGAGTAAGATTTGTACCTTCAATGACATTCACAGTGCCATTAGGAGATATGATGGGATTTCTGAAGACTATTATTTAGAGAATATAGTATATTAGAGTGTAATATTATATATCATAACTTACTAAATTCTGCTATGGTAATACCATATTGAAAACTGCCTGACACTGAATTACATGTCAGAACATTTCCAACATCAAGTACATTGCCAGGATTTGGTAGTATTAATCTATTATTGGTAGGATTTAGCAGAACATCTCCATTCATACTACCATTAGTTAAAATAGTACCACTTATTGACCACACAATATCAGTAGGGCATGGAGGATTTGCAGTTGGAAAACAACATCGAAAACAGAAAGGGTTGCTAAATGGTACAGGATATGACTGAGGACCAAAAAAGTTACGAACATTAGCATTAGAAGGACACTGTTGACCTTGTACACTACCTACAATACAGAGAGAAACAGAACAATACTCGAGGTAATACATAGTAATTAGAGATGTATTGCTGCCAACCTACCCAACACTAGAGTAGCTACAACACAATAGACTATGAGCAACATAGCAACTCGATTACTTCCTTTTTCTTATCACTGATCAATTATCAGTACAATGTTTATCTTTTGTCGTGTAAATGCTAACTTCTGACACGAAGGGAATGCTTAGAACTTCTCAGCCTTGCTAGGCCAGCCCCTTCCTCTCTAAGAAAAGGGGCTGGCCTCACCAGACTAGCTAAAATAGCTATCTTTTGTAATTTATTTTGTTACGCTACTATAACAACTGAATTAATTTAAATCCTGCAAACTTACCTTAATATCTAACCCAGTCATGGAACCAACTTCTCTCTAGCTACTCGATTAATACGGTTCAGGGTATGCAATCTGTATTATGTCATATATATATATAGTCTATACAATCTATGATTATTTTAATTTTTTGATTATAGCATAGATAGTATAGACTACGTAACCGCGATTGGAAACGCCCACGCACTTCCGGTACACTCTTGTCATCTTTACCTGACAAGCAGAAACTGTATAATATATGTAACCATGGCTTGCAGTGCTCCTGTTTCTTCTGAAACGAGCGTGTAGTATTTTTGGAATTTTTCTTTAATTAAGTGTTAGTTTATAATAAATATTTATTAGTGTTAGATAGTACAGACCTCCTGTTAAATAGTGCTCTAGGTCTGAAAACAGGGAGATTGTATCAACTTTTGCAATCAGCCTAGTACATGATCTGTCATCCACTCTTGAACAAGATAATTGTAAGAATATGACAACAAGAAGGGAGAGAATATGGGGAAGATACCATGACATCAGGACATCAGAGCACTTTAGGACTACATGGTGTAGTTTCATTCAAGCATCGATTAGTTGCTCAAACAATCCTGTTGTGTATCAGTACATTATTGATCAAATATTTAATGGGATAATTATCCTAGTCACTAGTACTAATTCCTATAAAAGATCTATTATATTGGCCTGTGCTTTCTATATTACAGTCTAACTTTTCTTTTACAATTTGAAAGGAAAATATTTATTAATAATTATTTTTGCGCACTACAGTTAATTTTTGTACTGAATATGTACGAGTATTTTGTATCTTACATAATTACGATAGGAGATTGCCAAAGAAAATAATAACAAGCTAAACCAACACAGCAATCCTTCATCTTCAGATAAAAAGTTGTAATTTATGTCTACATAGCTTAAAACAATGGCTATAGTTCCAAAAGTGCACCTCTATCTTACGTTATTTTAGTGTTTTCCATAAGAATAGCGCGACTTTACTTAGAAAAAACAGTCTAAACCAACGTGTTCTTATTTGTTCTAAATATTTCATCCTAAATCTTTTAGTAATAACAATGCTGTAAGATGAAAGAGCTACAAAAGTATTTTTAGTGCTATTTTCATCGTAAAATAAGTAATTTAAAAGTGAAAGTCTGTGTTATTAACTACTTTTAATAATAGAACATAAAGAAAATTATATACTCAATGTTTTGATAAATTAAAATCACATTAATGTCTTCATAGAGTAATATAATACTGGTAAGAGTGTGTCCAGTTTACAATGTTAGGTAGTAAAAATTAATTGATTTCTTTGGACACGGAGTGCGTTTTCGAATGTTCATTCAGTTCTATGGGATCACGTGTTCCGTTTCCAATCCCGGTTACGTAGTCTATACTATCTATGATTATAGGTGCCGATAATTGACCACGCCCCCACGAATAAATATACAGTATTTGCGCGCATGAAGCGCACCATTTTTGTATACCATATCATTCCAACTTGCTGGGAAGCAGTAACTAACAATTAATAACTAATGATCTCTCGGTACTAATATTTGGATCCACAACCACGCCAATTATAATAATGAATAACTAGTAAAATGTAAACCATTAGTCTCAGTACCAGACATTTCACTAGGGGAAGGAAACTCTCCCCTAGTGAAACATCTGGTACTGAGACTAGTAAACCATTTAATGAGGGAGCCTGATTGAGCTATCATTGTAACAGCATTAGATTACAATATTAAAAAACAAACTTTATATTTTATCCTACAGAAATTAAAATAATCAATAACCTACAGTCCACCTATTTGATTTTATAGAAACTACAAAAAAGAAACCAGTACTATTAAATTATTTCAATCTTACTTATGATGTCCTTGTAGTTTATAAAAAAATTATTTTTATTCTCTCTCTTCCCTCTTCAGTTGGTATCATGACATTCTATCTAGTCCAATGTTCTCTAACAAAATGCACTGTTGATTCAGCAAGCCGTCTCTGTTTTCTTTAATTTGTTATAACTTATCTCTCTTTCTTCTTTAATCAGCATTGAATGCCTTGCCATATATCCTGCAATCTTTTCTTTTCTTAATCTTTCTTCTTTGTCCTTTGTTGTTTCAGATGCATGAGACCTCTCTGAAGACTAGTGGTTTATAATTGTCTTGTGATGAAAACAGTTTTGGTACAACTAAAATTTTACAAATAATATGATTCATTTCAAAGTGAAAAATTAATTTTTATTATTACAAATGCCTTTGATCAATTACTTATTACAGAATTATTTTATACATTAATGTAAGTTACAAAGTATTAAATTATGTCACAAATCATTGTCTAATCTTCCTCATGTTGTGATGTTCCAACTATAAACAAAGGTGATGTTTCCCTCTCAATGTCAGTTGGTGGAACATCATGTATACCAGAGTTCTCCTGTTGACAGGACTAATATTAAAAATAAATACTAAACAAAATAAAGATAATATAATGTACCTCTTCTGAAGGAATTATAGATGGTTTATTTAGAAGGTCTTGTATTTCCATTTCTGCTCCTTTGATAGGTACAAAAAGATGTTGCTTTTGATGTGTTGATAACAATTCTTTAAAATTTGTTATTGATGATTCAAATCTGTTAGTATAAACAGAAATAACAACTATAACAATTGAGTATAAATAAAGCAATGACATCACACATGTTAGCAACATATATGCTGTTCATAAATTACTAGTTATCAACTTATAATAGTAACTTCACAGATATTAAATATGCATATACCTTGCTTCTTCAGTGCTGTTGTGACATGATACACTGGGAAGTGGGTATGTATCTGAAAAGTTCATGTCATATACATACATATAAAAGGCTCTGCATATAAATAATTGTATATATCCTCTTCCTCATATTTTTCATATTTTTCTTGATGGAGAGAGGTGTTATTAAATTTATACATATCCTTACCACGTGACATGGTTTGAAAGTAAACACCATGATAGACATTACAAAGAGAACAGTATACACCACCTGATTCTTCCATTGGTTTTTGCTCAGATCTGGTAGATAAATCACTAGCTAGTGGAACTTCTGGTTTATAAGTACTATAAGAGAGAGAACACAACTATATGTCACTAGTTGTATATTATATAACTAACTTATGATCATGTGTGTTGTCATTGGTAGAGGTTTTATTGTGATGATCTCGAGTTAATAAATTCATCATTTTATCACCAATATTGCTTAAAGTTATATCTTCTTGTTTTATAAGAACATCACAAATTTGTCTTAAAAATTGGACTGGATTATCATTACCAACAATCTGTCTTTGTAACTCTCCAACTATTTTGGTAGCTTTGTCATATGCTGTACCATTCATACTTGTTACATCATTTCTAACATGTGAAGCTAATAACTTCTCAGCAATAAGAGTATTAACAATACGAAGAGGATCAGCTTCAATAGCATTACAAAGACTAGCAGAATGGACTTGAAATATCTCTGATGGATCACCATTGACTAACAAAAGTAGAAAGAGGTAATGATTGTTAAATGTACTGAGAGACTTACCAGATGACATGGTCTGTGAAGGTATAACATGATACTTATCATAAAGATGGTGGCATATACCATATAATTCTTCTCATGATTGTTGCTCAGGATTGATGAAATGATACTTGATATGAACTGCCATATCAATTAGACCAATTTTACACAGAGCATAAACTAGAGGGTCTAATGGTTTTTTAAGGTTATTATCTTTCCATTGAAGTAATACTTCTCTAGTACATTGAAGGGATTCATAATATTTGTTTCAATATTATGAAGTTGACCTGGTATTAGACCAAGTTCATATCCAAAATTAAACCACTTTTCCTTCAAATTATCTTTATTTGTGATAACATGGAGTATATCCCCAAACGATGTCTCACTTGCTATAGTGGATTATAAACAAAATACAATATATTAATTAATCATACCTTTAAATATTACATCTGTTTCTGATTTAAGAGATAAATGAGGACTCACAGACAAGGAAAGATGGTTATTTTCTGTGACTATCATAGAAAAATGGACTACATATCAACATGTACACATACCTTCTAGAATGATTGTAGCTGTAACAGGAGGAATAACACCATTGAATATGACAGTCACATATTGACTTCCCATATCACCTATATTTTTGTTAGCTTTAAACTCCAGTCGAAAACGAGGAGGATAGGACAGTCCCTCTTCCAGTACTTCAAGTGTTTCTATATTGTCATTTGTTACTTCTCCACCTTCACAACCCATCATCTTATAGTAATCAATGGAGTCCTCTGATATCTGTGATCATGATGTAAGTATAAATAATGCTCAAAAAATAATATAGCTTACATAATCACAGTTAACTCCACAGGCTAACCAGTCCCAACCAAGCACATTACTAGGATCAAGAGAGAGAGAAATACAACCACATTCAGTGAACTTCACAGGATGTAAAGGGAGTGACAGGTTATAGCCCTCTCTATGACATTGTTCCTTTATCATCTGTATGTATAGATGTACATAAAATTGAGGTAATTGGCAAAACTAACTTTCATACAACCTTTTTGTTGATACAAAAAGCTAAATTCTACAAATAAAGTATCATTTTCTCTCTTATCAGCTTGAGCTATGAGATATTTCTTTGGTATCTCTCTGTATGTATTGCCTTTAGTAGCAATACAATTAGAACAAAAGTGAGGAGCAAGAATTTTGACAAGAGTAGACTCAATGGTCACTTGGTTTTCATAGTTTTGTTTAAAAGTAAACGTTTTGTCACTTCTAAAATCTTCATCATCTGCTGTTAGTAGATATAGTTGGTTATTAGTATCCTCCATATTAGACACATCAACGTGATGAGGTATATATAATTCAGCTGGTTTTATTAACTGACAGTTGTTATATATCCATACAATAGGAGAGACTGGAATATAATCATCTTCAAACTTAAATTTATCACTAAACAAACAGACACCAAACCTGACAGTAGCTGTATGTTCTATAGCTCATTCTGGTATAATGAGAGTAACACCATATTGACTACAATGATGTACTAAACCAGTAGTAGGGACTTCAAACACTGTTGGTTCTTTAAATATATCTATTATGAAAGAAATAATCATACATTATGTTGAAGTCATCATTATGATATAGTATTAAGTTAAGTATATGTATCATTTCATCAATTTGTAATTTCCCAGTACACTTCTTAATATTAATAGATAAGAAAGGTCATAATTTTCATGTATTCTAACATTTTACACCTGTATATATGATGTACTAAACCAGTAGTAGTGACTTTAAACACTGTCAGTTCTCTAAATATAGCTATTATGAAAGTAAAGTCATTATAAATAATTGCTAGGTCATATTGAATACGAACAAAGCATGTCATTTTCTTATGTCCTAAGATTGTTAAAGTTATAAACCATTTGTTAGGTATTTCTTTTCATATATTGTTACTATTACTGTATGCAACTTTTAAGAGTGACAAATGGAATTTAAGCACATAAAGTAACTGCTAATATACATTGCAACTAACAACTGAGCTCCTCTAAATGGACATGACTGATCAAAGCAGGTAAGAATCTGAAACTCAAAGAGCCACCTCTCCAATCTTCAAAATAAGCAAATTCTAGATTAAATAAATTATGTTGATTCCTTAAAGCAACAACAGTACCATCAAAATAATCTTACGACAACTTTAATAATTATAATTTGTTAATGCAAGGATAATAAAAGGATCAATAATGGATGAATGGAATGGATGGATAGACAGATAGATATATTAGAAATAAATATAACACCTCCATATATTGTTACCTGTTATCATTCTGTAGTCATTATAGAAGTATTTTTCATGTTGTGATATTCTAATTACAGAAGATATTTTATTTTCAGAGTCAGTAGATGGAATATCATGTATTATAGAGTTCTTGTGATGAGAAAACTAATGTCAAAAGGTAAACAAGAATATAAAATGTCAATTTAATCAGTAACACATTTTGAAATGGATAGCAGACAATACAAAATGCTAGAATGCAGGACATTGGAGTTTGGTAATGTACTTGGACAGCCAAGGACTACTTTGTACATACACTCTTTAGCAAAGATCAAAATACTATAATAAACACTGTATTGGTATGTGTGTATATTGTCAGTATTTTCTAGAACATTGGAGTGGAGTACAGTAATGTTGTCTGAGGCCCAGTCAAAGACTATGTTTTATTTTTCCATATAAACTGTTTTGGTTAATAGTAGCTACAAATACTATATATGAATAACATATACTCAATTTACCAAAACTAGACACTAGTTGTACAACAGAGATGTTGTAATAGTAATTGAAATGTAACTGATTACATAATTAATAACAAGCAATTGTAATGTAATTAATAGTTAATAATAATAATAATAATTAAAATAATTATTAATAATTATTAATAATTATTAATGGTAATGGTGAGTAATTAATTATGTAATTATTTAGGAATTTTTTGGTACTAATGTTAATTGTAATGATAATTTGGTATATTCACAAGTAATGGTAATATGTTTCATGATTTGGTAACAGTAATGAAAATGGTAATTGGGTAATAAGTAATGGTAATTGCATACATTAGTTGATAAAGGATAAGGATAGATGACAACATGTTACCTACTATAGATGATATGTTATCATTATAAGGTTCATTTCCACTCTAAATATATAATATTATAAAATATAATTACAATATTATTACAAACTTTGTGATATACTTCAGCTGTTCTTGTTTCTAGACAACCAGGTACAACATATGATGACTGATTACCAGTTGGATCTGTCATGGTGATGGGTTCTGGTTCACCATGACAGATCCAACTGGGAATCAGTCATCATATGTTGTACCTAGTCATCTAGAAACAAGAGCAGCTGAAGTATGTCACAAATCATTAATAATTATTAATGGTAATGGTGAGTAATTAACAATAGCCCTATATTAAAATAAAAGATAGATGGAGAGAGAGAAAGAGAGAGAGAGTATACCACACTCACTGGTATTGTTGTATCTTCATCAATATAACTAAATTCTGTTTCAGTTGTTAGTCCACCAGTGATCTCTTTTTTTGGCTGTTTTCAAAGACATTCTCTGTGTGATCTTCTTTAATAGACATTATTAATGGATAATTAATGGTAGTTAACTATAATGAGATGACATCAAGTCAAGTGTTGTAGTAATATGTCATACCTCATTAGGTATAGTCATGACAACATTATTCTGTCTCATTTCAGATGAAGGATTCCATTTTGGATTAGGAGGAATTTGAAGTTTTGATTGTCCTCTAGTATCTTCAGCTTTAATTGGTTTATGAAGTTGACTTTGTTGTGAAACCATTTCACTTCCAACAATATTTTAAAAAACATTCTCTGTGTGGTCTTCTTTAATAGACACAGGTGTAACTGGAATTGGTACAACTTCACTAGATGACTAAATATTCATTCATTACTAACTTCTAATTTCTATAGTATTAATTACCTGATTATTATTAGATCCTTCTTCAACAACTATTGACTGGTAGCTTAATTCAGTATCATCTGCTGTTGGTTTTCCAGAAGAGAATGGAAGATTGGGATAATTATTTTCAAACTAGAATGAAGATTAATGTATTTCATCTTGTACTTTCTACAAATACTATTACTTGTGCTATGTTTGCTTCTAATATTGCTTTAACTTCACTGATATTGAGAAGAGAAGATGTTAGTCTTTCAGTGATCTTTTCATCATTGGATGTCTGTTTGTTAGTATCTGATGTCTTGTTAGGTTTAGCTGGTATAGGAGATTTCAGTGTTACTGGATCATAATGAAGTAATGTTGTACTTTCAGAATAATCAGAATTGACAGTAGAGATGGCAGTAGAGTTATCACTATGATATTAGTAATGATAGAGTCATTAGTAAAATATCATTATGTACCCAGTATTATGTGTGGATGGTGTTATTCCAGATACAATTTGAATTCCAGAGGATTTAGTAGCTAAGTCTACAGTGAACGTGATATAGTAGAAATGTTATTACATACCTTGACTAGTTGTGACCGTTTTCTCCTTTACACTATACGTTACTTCAACATTAGTCAGTATTGAATTATCTATAAACAATTCCATTAAATGATATACAACATATTAATTAACTTACTCTTCTTTCTCTTATAATAATGTAGTACACAACAACATCACAGTAATAATACAACAATCAATATGAAACCAACAATACCAACAACATAATACCCTAATACACAAATAGTGTAATAGTCATTATTACATTAACTTAAACTTACATATTGGTGTTGATGTAGTTGATAACAATGTAATATTTACACTACTAGTTGGTATAGGAGTTGTTGCCAAGGTAACTATATCATAAAAATAAAAAAAATAGCTAGCACTACATGTAAAGGACCATTTCTTATATTGCAAACTACTTGAACACATAGAATATAATGCATACAATATTTGTTCATAGTGAAAGAATTAAAGAGGAGAAAGACTAAATAGATCATATAAATACTTGACAAATACCAACTCTCACCTGCTATGAGGTCATTCTAAGCAGGAAACTAATAACCATTCTTCTTATAAAGTAATTGGTTTCCTGTTTGTAATGACTCCACAACAAAGGTAATGAAAATAATGATGTCAACTATCACTTCAATCAAAATTCAATCTTGTTTTTTTTCTATCAACAATCAACTATTATTATTCAAACTATTACACTCTTTATAAGTCATTGAAATCAAAAACATGTCTAATATCACTAACCACTTATTGAAATATTATCTTGATCTTTACAGCCTAGGATCACTGTTAATGATCTCTGAGCAACTTCTAATGACTTGTTAACTCTACCATATCTATCCCAGATATATACATATATTGTATATGTTCCATTATTAGTCAGACATGTACTACTGTTATCAACAGCATATAAACTAGTAGATGAGAGACGATGTATGTTCTGACTAAATAAAAAATCTCCTGTGTCATTAAATACTTCAATAGTACATCCTTTAGCTTGTGATCCAGTTAAGAAAGTACAGTTGATAATAAAGTATCCTGTTGAGGTATCTTCAGATATGATAACCTCTTGTACTTCATATGTACCTATATAATATACAGAGTATTGAGAAAATGACATATATAAGTTATATAGTAGTAACTTACTAAAATTATTAATTAATATTATATTTGATAAGTTCAAATTAGACCAGATAAAATGAGCTGAACAATTAAACTGATCAAGAGGACACACAAGATGTACTCCTTCATTTATTGTAATATTTTCCATTATTAGTTACAGTAATATTATAATCACTGTAATTAGAGTAATGTCCACATGTTATATTAACAGATAAATGAGTAAGATATGATGGAGTACAATCAACATCAATAACCTGTATATAGAGGATAGGATCAATTTAATTAGAGTAAAGACCACTAACTTGTGCTCTAAAAATAACAACAGCATTATGTGGATTATCAGGATCAACTTCAATATGATAATGTGTTAATACTATCTGTGGAACTAAGGACAGTATTAATGACATAGTATATAGTGATATTACCTAATGAAGTATTGAAATAGTACATTGTCTCATTTCCAGTACTAGCCCCATTAGTAGTTCATATAGTTACTGTATATATCTCATTAGATATAATGATATCACTTAGTAGATAATATATACTAGTACTAGTAGTGATGTTAGTAATGTTAAGTTCTAATATAATAATAGTATAATAGAGTATAGGACAACCAGGTAGACTTGGAGGAGGTAACCATGTCAACAGAACACCTGTACAGTTTAATGTACTAGTTATAATATTAAAATTAATATCAATATATTAATATTATATTATATGACATCAATATTAATAATTACTACATGAACTAACATGTGACATTAGCTGGTAACATTAATTTTTAACAAGATTATTGTAATAGATTGAGAGCATTGTGTTAAATAATAATTTAAAATGATAAGATAAGAAGTAACACTAATAACACTATAAGACAAAATATATTGTGGTACCTCCATATCATACACTACATGATATAATTACATACAATACTTCTTATGGATTCTCCTTCTACAATGTCAATAATATAATATAATATGCTGAGTATTAAGGAGTTACTGTAATACACTGATATGATAAGTAGTGTTTGATTGAGTAACACTGTCATTGTTGTTGATATCACTATAACTATTATAATGTCAATATTATAATACTAGTAGTATATAGTTCATATTATAATAAGACCATGAGGTAATGAGTGTCAAATAAATTTTGTAAAAGTTTCCAGTACATGTCACTAATAACAAAGTGAACAATTACTATTTTCGTATAAAATATTAATTCAATAAAAAATTTGTTCATTAATTATATAGTAGTTGATTCTATTAATAGTTAATTACTAGCCAAATTTTCATAATCATCATTTTCTTGTTGTTGTTGTTCACCAGGTAATACTTCATACATTATATCATCATTTCTATTCACTGATGTAGCATATGATACATTATGTTGTGTAGTAAGTACTGGTTCATATGCTATATTAGACTGTGCTATAATGTCAGGATATATTGTAGGATAATCATAAGTTGGTACATTGTTATCTAAATATAAAAAATATTATATATACTATTATATTAATATTTATTACCTTTTTGTTTTCGTTTTAAGTAGACAATACAGAATATACTAAATATTATAACAGCTGTCAGTATGGAAAAGATCACACTAGCTACTATAACTGACACCATCAATGTTGAAATAGTAGTAGTACTAGTACTAGTAGTAGCTAATAATAAATTAATATATTAATTAATATTACTATAATATATAACATACCAGTTATTAACTGTTTATTAACTACAAGAGAAAATGTATAACTGACATCTCGAAACGAACATGTGTAGTTAGCAGTGTCTTCAACTTGAGGGTTTGTGATGTTAAGTATATTACCAGATATGACATCAGAAGGAATAGGTACTCTATTGCTACGTCTAAATAGATATATCAATGATGTCATTATGACATATCATACATGACTTACGTCCATGTGACATTAGACGGAGCTCCTCCAGTATCTAAACTACATATCAGATCTAAACCATTACCAACTGTAACAGGTCCATTGATTGTACTAGTTATTACAACTTTTAATTCTAAAAACAATATTAAAATACAAATTGTGACCACACCCATTTATTATTACCTAATGTGGTAAAGTTGACAGTTGGACTGATAAGTTGTGGACAATTATTATTTCTAATTCTGATCAATCGGATTTCATAATCAGTATCTGGCATTAAGTCAGTAAACATGTACTGGGATACACTAGAAGTAAACATTTTCTCTCTAGTACTAGACCAATCTCGACCTGTTGACAAATTATAATAAATTATCTTTTACTGTTGTACATACCTTGTAGTCGATATTGTAGATGCTGGTCTAGATTCTCAGAGGATGGAGTCCACCTCACAGTAGCTTGTAATGCAATAATATTTGATACAGAGGGTTGTAGAGGAGCATCTGGTCACATGACTATCACATGATTATTAGGGAAAATAGAGAGCAAACCTGTTGTTTTTGATATAGTAGTGTTAGGACTTTGTCCACCCTCTATATTAGAGGCAGCAACACTTACACTGTGTGTGTGTTGAGAGAGAGAGAGAGAGAGAGAGAGAGAGAGAGAGAGAGAGAGAGAGAGAGAGAGTAGCTACACATAATATCATAGACAAGACTTACCTGTATCTATTTGAGTTCATAAGTGGTTCTACTATATATATCAGGTTAGATGGTCCTAAGTTACCATGTAGTATATAGTCCTCAGCTGGTGTAACATTATCATTTCTTACATACACTTGATAACTTGATATATTTTGTCCACCATTTTCTGAAGGTGGTTGCCATGACACACATAAAGAGTCAGGATAAGAAGTAATGCTCAGCATATTAACAGCTAATGGAGCTAGAAAGAAGAAAAATAGATCAATAGATTCAGAAATGGATACATAACTATGATCTTACAAACACATCCATTACCATCCATAATAAGAAACCTAAACCAATATGTCCTTGTATGGACATATATGTCAGATCATCTTCATTAAAATACTATGATATGGTTCCTTCTAAAAATAGAAGTTACTACATTTGGTAATGACCTGTTGTCATTACAATGGTGAAGATATTTAATTAATTCTCACAATGTTTGCAATTTGAAAAGTAAATGGATAAAAATATGAGGTGCTTTTTGGTATAACTTGACTGTTGATATAACAACATCTCCTATGATGACATCACTGTGTGTCATAGAGTTAATAATGTTAGGTTTGGTTTAGGGTTTAGGTGATGTCATCATAGTCAAGTTACACCAAAAACCACCCAAAATATGTGACAAATGGACACATAAAATGACTTAATGGATGTATAGTGTAAACGATATGGATACACAAACTAGTAAATACACATATAAAACAGTAACTTACAATCAAAATCAGTTCTTGTTGTCACACTGTTACTATCAGGACTCCTTCCAACACTATTATTAGCATATACAGTCACATTGTAATATGTACCCTTCATTAGATCACCAATATCAACAGTAGTGAGTGGAGCTAATACAATCACAGATAACATTAACTGTGACTGATCTACTGGAACATATGTCACTGTAAAAGACTGCACTGGTATCTGTGTAAATGGATCTCTGTTATCCTATATAAATAAGTAGGAGTGACATAATAATGATGACATATAGTTAATTGATCATAACATAATTGGACAATTGCAGCTGTAATATTGACAGTTTGTCAAGTCAAGTTATAACATGATATAGTAGCATTAACAGTAACTATATATTAGGAGGTAGGAGTAGTGACTATATTAGGTAGTACATTAGCTTATAGGATGATAGAACTATTTATAATGATTGCTAGCAGTAACACTGTTGGAAGTTAGTCATATGAGTGATATAATGTATATATATTGTAATATAGACTTACAGTCCATGATACCCTCAAAGCATTTGAGTTGATTGCAGTGACAGTATTAAGAGTAGGAGGATTAGGAACTGAGATAGAATGAGATAGAGACTGAAATGAATATTATTAACTTAACTTACCTAGTGGTGCAGTTTCAATAATTACACTCACTGGTATACTAGTACCTACTATATTACTAACAGTAGTAATAACAATAACAGTAAAATTATATGTTGTAAATGGTTGAAGGTCTGATATAGTTGTCTCTGTTCCAGGGACTGGCCCTTTCTTATCAGAGTCAGAACTATTATTAACAGCTTCATGTTATATTAACTCCAATAATATCAGCATTGCCATTAAAACCATAAGATCAGGTCAGTTTAATAGAACTAGTACCACTTAGTTGGGCAGTTAATGAAGTAACAGGAGAAGGAGCAACTAGAGGGAGAGAGAGAGTGAAAGAAAGAAATTTATAATCTATGTTGACCTAATATAACTAACCTTGTACAGTGATATTAAATGTAGAACTGTCTATACCAATTATATTTTCTGTTACACACACATAATTTCCACTGTCTTCTAGTCCTTGAAGACTCAAAGTTAACTCAGTATATGTAGATTGAGTATTGACTGAAATATGAATGAAGTTATCAGGATCAAGGACAGTCCCATTATGTTGCCATGTTACATTTTCAGGAGCAGGGTTCCCATCAAATGTACAGTTAATAGTAACCATGTTTCCCACAGGTAATGTTGAACTAGCAGGAGTGATAGAAGTGATAACAACAGGATCTAAAATTAAAGAAAGATATCAAAACTAAGAACTCAGAGAAAATGAACACATCAACAATACAAGGTGATCAAAGAATATTAACTTACATTGTACATTAATAGTGACATTGGACATAGTAATGTCTGGTACAATATCTTTAGTTGATTGACAGATATAGAGTCCACTAGATTGTCTTTGAATGTTATTGAATGGCAAGTTAAGAGGAGGAGAATCGTCTTTATTTGTTAGTTCACCACTAGTACTGTTGAACCATTGATAGAATGTAGTTCCAACATTAGAATTACCAGGATTATCACATGAGAGGGTAAGAGCTGTACCTTCTTTAACATCTATTATACCATTATGAGACAAGGTGGGATTTCTGAAGACTATTATATAAATAAAAATAGTATACAACAATATAATATATTGTAATTTAACTTACTAAACTCAGTAATAGTAATGCTATGTGAACCTCGTGATGGTGAACTACAACTTACAATATCCCCAACATTTAGTACATTATCAGGATCTGGTAGTTTTAAAACAACAGAAGCGCCAACGTTCTCAATAACAACACTTCCATTCATATCACCATTAGTTAAATTATTGCCATTTAAGGACCATACAACATCACATGTTGGAACTCCTGTTAGAAAACAACATGCTAAACATATCACAGGAGCACTAAGTGGGGCAGGATATGACCCACTGCTACTAAAACTATTAGTATTATCATTATTACATGATTGACCTTGTACATCACCTACAGTACAAAGAAGACAGTATAGAATTCAACAATAATAGTATACATTACTGGTAGACCTCATAACTAATGATAAACCTACCTAATACTAGGACAACTGATATAAAGTAGAACACAAGACACATAGCTTCTTGTTTACTTGTTTACTTCCTTAT
This sequence comes from Xestospongia muta, assembly GCA_963693285.1. NCBI lineage: Eukaryota > Metazoa > Porifera > Demospongiae > Haplosclerida > Petrosiidae > Xestospongia > Xestospongia muta. Next base: position 2,719,112 of record OY848918.1, read on the forward strand.
TTCTATCACCTCAGTACCAGTAGGAATGGTTACCACACTCACCTCAGTACCAGTAGGAATGGTTACCTCACTCACCTCAGTACTGGTAGGAATGGTTACCACACTCACTTCAGTAACAGCAGGAAGCCGATCTCTACTTACCAGTTACCACACTAGCTCTCGTAAGCTTTGTGCAGAACCTAGCTCTCCCCAATGCTCTAACTAGGAATGTCATACTAGTATAGCTAGACCCTCCCTCCTTCCGAAGGAGGGAGGGTCTAGCTACGCGAGAGTAGGGATAAACTTTATCAGGATTTTTGTACACTAACTGTACAAGCTGTTGCATTATCTTTATTAAAATAAGGACTTGTACAAGAACTGGACAATTGTTTTCATTGTAATACATACATATAATATATAAGCAGGTTCGTTTAAGTAGAATGTCAAATTTAATTATTATAAAAAGACTTTTAAAGATTAATTGTTTGGAACACTGAAGTTTTCTTTAAGTACTCAAATGACTTTGAAAGCTTTTACAAATGCAAAGGTTTCCCTTTTTAACAGTAACTGGGCCAAACAAAGAACCTATCTATTTGTTATTGTTTATAACAAATTATATGTCTTCTAATATTTGGAGACACACACACAACAATACTAATGTTCTATGTTATTATATAACAGTTAATTTTACTAACAGTTAATTACTAGCTTAATTTTAATAATAATCATCATTGTCTTGTTGTTGTTGTTCACCAGGTAATACTTCATACTGATATTAATAAATAATATTTGTATCCTCAACAATTGTAGTTCTCATAAATTTAGTGTTTTGATCATATCAATTTTTGTTGATATTTAATTAATTCCCACAATATTTACAAATTGAAAATAAATATATGGCAAACATATAATGACTTACTGGATGTATAATGTAAACAAAATGGACATACAAAGTAATAAATGGACATGTAACACAGTAACTTACGATCAATATCAGTTCTTGTTGTCAAACTGTTACTATTAGGACTCCTTCCAACACTATTATTAGCATATACAGTCACTATATAATAAACTGTAAAGGTAATTATATTTATAGTTCTATGTTTATTGAGAACAAGTCAGAACCCTACATAGTCATCAATAACAGGAACTTGATTTTGTCCATTATATTTTCTGTAATGGATCTGTTTTCACTTTAGGATGTTTGTTTGCAACCTTAAAGAGGAAAGTAATTTGTTCCTTGCAGAATATACTGAGTAGCATTTAAGCCTAAAATAATACCACCTTTTCATCTTACCTACACTAAGTTGGTCAGTTAACTGTGCTACTGCTGTGAATTTGTAATAATAAAAAAGTTGTCAAAGAAAACACAATAACAATAATTAATAAACTTCTAATTAAAAAATAAATAAATTTTTAAAAATAAAATTACACATAATTTTACTTTAATTAGTAAGTGTAAAGACACATAGTAATTATTAGGGATGAAGTGAGGATAGAGATGCATCAATTATTATCAATTATAATATTTGGAGGTTCAGTTCCTGCATGGATAATAAAGATATAGTAATAAATACTTTAAATTATGATATCTTCTAAGATATAATATAGTGACTACATGTATATACAACTATTTCATACATGACTGTTACAAAAACCTTTTTATATCTAAAAAGGAATTATTTATTATTGACTGGACTATATGTAAAAAAAAATAAGATGTGCATATATTTGCGATGATCTAATTTGTTTTTACTATACTTTGCAAATATAATATATACTTTGTTCATTGATACATTTTAAAAAGGATTCAACTCACATCATAAGTGTTGAATCATCAAACATTTACATACTGATCAATGCAGCCATTGCATTTCTTATTTGATTAATAAGCTTTATAATGTACTTAAAGTAAAAAAATAAATCTAACCAATTTGCCCACAGACTGAGAGATATCTGATTATTTCACACCCTATAAGTCATGTTAAAGAGTTTTCTACCTCTGAAGTGAATTGGGATGATTTCAACAATTTCATTCAGAAGTTTTCTTTCCTACTATCTCTTACTATATGTCAATTGTCAAAGTAATGAATTAATTATATATTATCTCTGGGATATAGGCCAAAGGATTATATCCTTTACAAAATCCCAAGTTTTTGTCACACATATAGATCAATGAATTGTGATATTTTATATAACATATTATGAGATTCATACTAACCGATAAAATATTAGAGAAATTATAAATTAGGTATAAAAATGATATGAGTAATGAATTACATTGCTATCATTTGAACACCTTCTGAAGTTATCATGTATTTTTTACTATTTGCTGAAGTGGACAGTGTTCCCTTTCTAGATACACACTTGTATAGACATGTCTATCATAAATTAACAATATTAATAAACAATTATTTACAACACCATTATGAATAATCAAATAAATGTTTAAAATTTATGTATGTGCTACTTGTGTCCTTTGTAGTTCACATGAACAGATGCATTGTATGAGCTATTTATTTGTCTTACTAGTTGGAGTAGCAACCAATATTAGCTATATCACTACAACAATCATTCCAGTTGTGACAATGTTGATCACAATAGCATCCATTATTTTCACATTTTAGTGACAAGGACCATTTACAACATCCAGAATAGTTGAGTTTAAGTGCTGAACATGAACCTAAAATAAAAATATGAACAACTTGATTAAATTATAGTGCTCAACTATCTTTAATAATAGTTGGTAAAGGTAAAGTAAATAACAGGTGTTGATAGTGAAGGTTTGATTATTGTGTATAATTAAGAATGATAATAAAAATGATGATTGTTATATCATACATTGGATAATTATCACATCAGTAATTGTATATACTTACTACTTCATGCATGACTGTTTATAAAAAACCTTCTAAATCAGAATTATTTACTATATAGTGTGAAACATGACTAATTAATTCAATTATTACATCAGTAATTGTATTTTATTACTACTTCATACGTGAAATGTTAGAAAAAAACAAACAAAAAAAAAATAAACAAAAACGTCTAATTAGAAGTATTGAGTAGTCTGACATGTGACATACAAAGACAAACATGACATAAACATTATTGAGATGACATGAAATAAAAAAGTACATTAAAGTTAAGAAATATATTTTGATTTTGATCCAGAAAGTTTATTATCTGCTGACAAACCATTTTTCAGTAATGCTAGTTTCACTTATATCAATTTTTACTCAAGGTAAGTAACAATGAAAGTAAATGAATTTGTTTCATTATATTATTATTATTATTAATTATATTAAGAAATAGATTTTGATTTGATATATAATATCCAGACATCACAAATTGTAACAATCAGTTTAGTAGTTTAAATGAAATTTGTATAATATAGTTCACGTGGACACGAAATAAGGAATTTCACTAAAGTAACTGCTTTTACTAAATGGTCATGCATTCTTTTTCCACTTAAACATATATGTAGCAATGTACTTCATTAATCCTAACAGAAAGTACTTTCATAATGTGTGTGAATGATTATTACTTAGATCCAGTCTGTCTAAAAACAATAATAACAAACAATAATTGACCACAATATGAATAATTAATTAGGTTATTATTTTTGTGCATGTGCTACTAGTATTATATTTACTAGTGAACACTGGTGTACTGTATGAACTGTTGATTTGCCTTACCAAGTGTAACAGTTGGAGGTAAGGAAGAAGGTATAGGATGACAACCAATATCAGCTACATCATTACAACAATCATTCCACTTGTGACAGTGTTGATCACAAAAGCATCCATTATTTGAACAACTTTTTGAAAGAGACCATACACAACATCCAGAATAGCTGAGATTAAGTGCCAGACATGAACCTAAAATAAACATATGAACAACATATGATTTAATTAGTAGTGTTCATTTACCTTGAGGGACATGAGGTGTAGGAGAAGGTTTGATTGTTGTGTCTATATAAGAATGGTAATAAAAGAGAAGACTATTATATTGTGCAAATGTACTTCTAAATGACACATGACCACTGTCACAATCCACACCCAACCAGCACCTGTGCAATCATAACTGTGTTTCCTTATCAACACTTACAACTTAATAAAAGATATAAATTATGTCAACAATGTATTGTTGCTGATCTATTGTAAGTATAGTTCATTTTATAAATTACATTATTACCAGTAGTACTAGTCATTAAACATTGTATAATTTATTAATCTGATTTATTATATTTTGATATTAATAAATAATATTTGTACACTCAACAATTGTAGTTCTCATAAATTTAGTGTTTTTAATCATATCAATTTTTGTTGACATTTAATTAATTCCCAACATATTTATAAATTGAAAAGTAAATGTGTGACAAATGGATACACGTAATGACTTACTGGATGTATAATGTAAACAAAATGCACATACAAAGTAATAAATAGACATGTAACACAGTAACTTACAATCGATATCAGTTCTTGTTGTCACACTGTTACTATCAGGACTCCTTCCAACACTATTATTAGCATATACAGTCACTATATAATATGTATCCTTCATTAGATCACCAATATCAACAGTAGTGGGTGGAGCTAATACAATCACAGATAACATTGACTGTGACTGATCTACTGGAACATATGTCACTGTAAAAGACTGCACTGGTATCTGTGTAAATGGATCTCTGTTATCCTATATAAATAAGTAGGAGTGACATAATAATGATGACATATAGTTAATTGATCATAACATAATTGAACAATTGCAACTGTAATATTGACAGTTTGTCAAGTCAAGTTATAACATGATATAGTAGCATTAACAATGACTATATATTAGGAGGTAGGAGTAGTGACTATATTAGGTAGTACATTAGCTTATAGGATGATAGAACTATTTATAATGATTGCTAGTAGTAACACTGTTAGAAGTTAGTCATATGAGTGACATAATGTATGTATATTGTAATATTACTTACAGTCCATGATACTCTCAAAGCAGTTGAGTTGATTGCAGTGACAGTATTAAGAGTAGGAGGATTAGGAACTGAGATAGAATGAGATAGAGACTGAAATGAATATTATTAACTTAACTTACCTAGTGGTGCAGTTTCAAATTACACTCACTGGTGTACTAGTACCTACTATATTACTAACAGTAGTAATAACAATAACAGTAAAATCATATATTGTAAATGGTTGTAGGTCTGTTATAGTTATCTCTGTCCCAGGAACTGGCCCTTTCTTATTAGAGTCAGAACTATTGCTATTACTAACAGCTTCATATGTTATATTAACTCCAATAATATCAGCATTGCCATTAAAACCATAAGACCAGATCAGTTTAACAGAACTAGTACCACTTAGTTGGACAGTTAATGAAGTAACAGGAGAAGGAGCAACTGAAGAGGCAGAAAGTAAAAGAGAAAGCGAGAGATTTGTAATCAATATTAATATAAAACCTAATATAACTAACCTTGTACAGTGATATTAACTGCAGAACTATCCGTTCCAAGTATATTTTCTGTTACACATACATAACGTCCACTGTCTTTTAGTCCTTGAAGAGTCAAAATTAACTCAGAATATGTAGACTGAGTATTGACTGAAATATGAGTGAAGTTATCAGGATTAAGAACAGTCCAATTTTGTTGCCATGTTACTTTTTTAGGAGTAGGGTTCCCATCAAACGTACAGTTAATAATGACCATGTTTCCCACAGGTAAAACTGAGCTAGCAGGAGTGATAGAAGTGATAACTACAGGATCTAAAATTAAAGAATGATATCAAACTAGAAACCCAAAGAAAATGAACACATCAACAATATGCAAAGAGTTCGAAGAATATTAACTTACATTGTACATTAATAGTGACATTGGACATAGTAATGTCTGGTGCAATATCTTTAGTGGACTGACAAATATAGAGTCCACTAGATTGTTTTTGAATATTAATAAATGACAAGTTAAGAGGAGGAGTTGTGACTTTATTTGTTAGATTACCACCAGTACTGTTGAACCATTGATAGAATGTAGGATCATCAATATTAGGAAGATCAGTATTACCAGGATCATCACAAAAGAGAGTAAGATTTGTACCTTCAATAATATCCACAGTAGTACCATTAGGAGATATGGTGGGATTTCTGAAGACTATTACAGAATATATGTTAATACTACATTATTATTATAACTTACTAAATTCTGTTACAGTAATAGAGCGTTGACTTTGTGCAGAACATCTCAAAACATTTCCAACACTGAGTACATTGCCAGGGTTTGGTAATATTAAAAGAGCTTCAGAATCAATAAGAACACTTCCATTAATACTACCATTAGTTAACAGAGTGCTATCAAGAAACCACATTACAGTAGAAGGACATGGGGTTCCAGTTGTGAAACAACATCGAAAACAGAAAGGGTTGTTTAGTGGCACAGGATATGATATATCATTAAAAAAATTAACTGAGATACCATTAGAAGGACATTGTTGACCTAGTACATCACCTACAGTATAGAGGGGTAGAGAAAGATAGAGAATAAAAACAATGCAGCACACACTATTGCAGATAGACAAACTTACCTAGTACTAGGGCAGCTACTATAAAGAAGACTATTAGCCTCATAGCTACTTGCTTTCTTTCTTCACAAATCAATAGCAGTCGTACACTTTGTTCAGACACGAAGGGAGGCAAAAACCAAGAATGTGGTACGATTCACTCAACGATTGCAATCTCAATCACACCATTATTGTAATTACTGTTTCGGTAACGCCCACTGCTTATACTTGATTACTTGTTACTGAGCTAAGAATGGGCGAGTGGAGGAATAGAACATCTTACATCAAGTTCTAATGACGAGGATCTTCAACAACGACTACAAGGACAGACAAGAGCAGCTGTAGAAGATTCAGAGACCTGGGTAGAGTCCAAAAGATACACTGTTTATAAAGTATGTGCTAGAAAATAAACAAAACAAACTATATTAACTATTTCTCTTACACTGCAGGTTGTAGTCAGATTAGAAGATAAATCTTATTTTATATTTAGATGATATAATGAGTTCAATGCATTGCAAGAGAAATAAAAAATTTCCTGAAGTCTCTCTTAAGTTGCCAGGGAAACCCATCTTTCTCAACAAAATTAATGCTAAATTCATTTTAAAAAAGACCATAGTTTTATAATAAATCTTGTTAAAGTAAGTGGGTTAAGTCAGACTATGAAATTAGTTAAAATACATGTACAATCATGTACAAAAACAAGGTCTTTGATTTCATTAGTTGTCATGGCAATAAAGATGGCTATATACAAGCAGTTTTCAATTGTTTTCCTTTATGATGTTTAGGTCTTTTTAAAACAAGATTTTAATGCTCTCTCTCTCTCTCTCTCTCTCTCTTAGAATCCTGATAATCTAGATTATGGACCAGTACATGAGGTAGTCTTTGTTTAACATTTAGTTCACATGATTATTTCAAGAGAGAGAGAGGACAAGATCTGCACTTTCAGTACATCTACTGTCATATTAGATCCACAGTTTAGAGATAGAATAGAATATATAGTATTGAGATAGTATACATATAACAGACTATACAGACTATAATATGTGAATTTATTAAACTTAGCTGTTTTAATAGTATGTGTTCCTTGAGTCTTCATCTGTTATTGATTGTGAGGAACATGTAAGATATTCATTAACACTAAGTATATAGTTATAGAATTTAGTACTATTAGTACATTATCACTAACAATAAGAACTCCATTCATACTATCATTAATTAAGCTTCAAGCATGATCAGTCATATCCATTGTTATGGTTTAGCATTAATGAAATTCATTGGTTGTTATATGCGTCGGCAGTTAAAGGTTACAATTTAATTTTATGTCACTCTGTCACATACAACAATCCAACCAAAAACATAACCTCATTATGTAGTTAACATGTGGTCCAAATGATTATAGGACTGTCTGGCACACCACAAGTGTCAGACAATAAAATTAAACTGTAATATTTAAAATAAGTTTATGAATAGAATAAAAAAAATGTTTACTAATTCACTGAATCATACATACATACATATCATTGAATTTATACATGCAATATAATATAGTCTAAACAAAAAATGATGTTTGAACTTAGGACCTACTAAATACATGTCATATCTGATTATATTTAGCTTTTATGTCATATTACAATTTTCTGATATAGCTTATATATATTACTTATTTGTGGTTAAAGGCTAAATGAAGTGTTGACAAATTAGTCAAGTTCTCGTAGACTATGTTGACAACAATGATCAAATCCATGTGGTATTATTGATGGGATTGTCCTCACTAAATTTGATACCATCTATTAGTATGACCTATACTACTGGTCAACCAATAGTATTTGTTGGTACTGGACAAACCTATCAAGATTTACGTACACAAATGTACAAGCTGTTGTATTATCTTTGTTAACATGAAGACTAGTAATTATGTATGATATTGTCTTGTGATGAATTAAAACAAATTTGGATATAACAGTTAATAAAAAATAATTTTGAAGAAGCTGAATCATTTAGAAAATGTATATCAATTATTTTAGCAATACCATATAACATCAATATTAATATTACTACTTGATACTAACACGTGACATCAGCTGCTAATTATAAATACAATATTACTGGGAATTGTTAACAAGATTTTATTGTAATAAATTTAAGAACATGGTGCTAAATAATTTAAAATAATAAGATAAGGAGAAAGAAGTAACACTAATAACACTGTAAGACAAAATATGTTGTAGTACCTCCATATTATACATTACACGATATAATTATGTTCATACTGTACTATTAACAGTATTATGATGTCATCAACTATTATGTAAATCCATACTATAACAACAGCTGTTATATGGTAAAGGGATCTGTCTCATCAAAGACAGATTGTTCATCAGGTGGAGAGGCTGTTAACTATTAAGGATAATATTAAAATTATTGATTATAACTTTAATATTATATACCTTGATGCTAAATAATGGTTGTTGGTAATGTCCAATAACAGTTTTGTCATTGCTCTCAACTTTAAATGTGGCACTTTGATTTTTTCCAATGTTAAGTCCAGTCTGCCATTCCACATCACTTGTTGATTGATCAAATTTATTAGCTTGTATCTAAATAACAACAATATTGTTTATATTATAATCAATTATAAAATGTCCTACTAGTGGATATATTGATCCTGTGAGGTATCCATTATTAGGATCATCATTATGTTCACCTAAGTTATTAACAGACCATGTGTTATATGAAACAGATAATTCATGATGATCTGTAGTCTTAAAAATAACAACAATATAAACAACAACTTTTTATTAAACAATAGTAGTACCATTTCTGAATTAATAGTTGTTACTCGATTGTTATCAATAAATCTAAAGTTAACATATAACATGTAACACTAATGTCAGTATATACACTTTAACAGTACAGTATATAACATACAACAATGGTAGAATAAAACAATAATCTAAAGTTGGTGCTAAATTGATACACATGACACATTACTTAGTGGTTGTAAATTCTTGCAATCACAAAAATTGATATTCTACGCAATCTTAATAACTATATATATTTAATATAATATATTACAATTTCGATGGTACTTCAGATCTTTTAGATCTTTTGCCAAGAAAGTGATGACCTATGTGGGAATTACAAAATGTCACATACACACATAATTATAAAACATTCCACATTATAATGTTCTCTTCTACAGTATTCTTATAGGAGAGAAGATTCCTAAATTTATAGATATCCTTACCAGGTGACATGGCTTGAGAATTTATACCATGATACTTATTACAAAGAGAACAGTACATATCATCAAATTCTTCCAGTGATTGTTGCTCAGATCTGGTAGACAAATCACTAGCTAATGAAACTTCTGGTTTATAAGTACTGTAAGATGGAGAACACAACTATATGTCACTAGTTATACAAAATATGTGACTAACTTATGATCATGTATGTTGTAACTGGTTGAGGAGGTTTCATTGCAATTGTGATGATCTGGTGTTAATGAATTATACTTGTTAAAAAACTACCAAAATATAAATCTTACTAGCTTCTTTCTGAGCAGTTATATAAAGAAAATCTGTACTTATTGGATCTTCTTTTTGTTCTAAGTCTATAAGGATATACAATAAATGACATATCAATAGTTATTGATCACTTACTAGTAGCTTTCTGTGGCTTAGGGAATTTTTGTTTCAAGTACTGCACTATTTCTTTAGCTAAAGCATTGTTTTGAATGAGTGGTCCCCTAACAACATCAATGATAGCCTTCCAAATGACTTGACTGTCCAGTTTTATCCATTTCTGGACCACACGATCAAGTTTTTCTTGGTCACACATTGAGCATTTTTTCAAACTTCAAGATAGTTAAAAGATAAATCAAGACCATTACCAAAATCTCGCCATGATGTATCAATAGAAACTAATTGTATTAAAACTTCACATCTAGTAGGTTTGATAGCTAAACATAAAATTGAGAATTTGAGATAATTTATTATATTGTCAGATCATCACTGTACATTAAAAATTTACCATGTTCAATAAAATCTCTCATTACGTCAGAGTTGAACTCATCTTCTCTCTCCTGGCACCCTATGAAATGTGTGATAATTTATGGTAAGATAACTACTAAATTTTTTTGAAAACCAATAGCTAAAAATCTAAAATGGACTCATTTCAATTAAAGTTATTACAGAAATAAACACCCAAAGTATATCACTACATTTACCACCTGAGTATAAGTAATCTCAATGCCACACAACTTTCCAAAATTATGTCCGTTATTAGAATGTATTTTAGCTGACAATGTATGATTAATAATCACAATATTATCATATCTAACATATGTAGCAACAAACTACAAAAATAGACTCATTTCTGTAGTCACTAAAGAAATAAAAAGCCAATGGAAAGTACCTTAATGAAATGAGTTTAAGTAAATGTAATCCCACAAAAATTTCCTAAACTCTAAGTCTGTTATTAGAATGTGTTTTTGATAATCAATTGTATTTTAACTTCAAATATATGACTTCTTCTTGTTTAAATATGTAATAGTTAACTTACTAGTGATAGACTGAATAGTTAAATGTTCTTGTGTTTGTAGTTCAGGTGGAGTAGTGAAATAGTTCTTGATAAGGACTGCTAAATCTTTTCTACCAATAGTATCAAGAGCAGTTGTTATTAGTTCCCAAGAAGCTGACATGTTACGTGACCTCCATAGAAGTATGACTTCTCTACCACATTCAAGAGATCCATTATATTTCATTGCTATGTTATGAAGATCACCAACAGTAAGTCCTAGTTTAAGACCAAACTCAAACCATCTATCACCAATGCCCATTGAGCCAGTTTTACTTGCTAACATACACATAATGTCAACAATGAGTGGATCAGTAACTGCAAAAGAGATGTGTGCTCTAAACCATTTCTAACTGCTATAGTTAGTTACCTTTTGAAATGATGTTCATATCACATGTTGAAGAATCCAGTGAACTGTCAGATGATGAAGGAGTGGGTGGAAAATAAGAATGCATCCTTGTATATGACAAGGAATACTTACATACTCTTTATCACATTATATTTACCTGGCTTTTTTAAAATGATCTTGTTGATGTGAGGATTGCCATCACAAGTACTAGTTATACCATTAAAGGTGATAATTACTTCTGTTCTTGCTTCTTTAGCCCCATCATACTCAATTCTTAACCTGAAGCGAGGAGGATATGATAAAAGACTTTCTAAGTATCTGAGATCCTCCATGTTCTTTTCTGTTATTATACCTTCTCTGCAAACAATAACTTTATAAAAATCAATGGAGTCTATTGTAATCTACAATGTAGAAACATTTCCTCTCTTAATCTCTACCTGTCTTTCTTTTTACCTCAGGAGTAAATGGTTCCAGTGATATGTACCAACCTGGGATACTAGATTTAAAGTAAATAGAAGCAGATTCTTCAGTAAATCTTACAATTGGAGGTAATGATTTTAAATTATATCTTTGTCTTTGATATTGCTCTTCCAATGTCTATATTTAAAAGTAATAATTAGTTAACATTAATTAATTATTCACCTCTCCACACTTTTTTTGTTGATACAATAAACAGTAATCTACTAACACAGTATGACCATTATCCTCTATTTTGTCAGCTCATCTAATCAAATATTGCTTTGGAACTCTGTGATATTCTTTTCTTTCAACTCCAATACAATTTGAACAAAAGTGAGGAGCTAGAACTTTAACTAGTGTAGACTCAACATTGTTTTGTTTAAAGTCAAATACATTGTAAATTAGGAAATCTTCATCATCTGCTGTTAGTAGATATAGTTGGTTATTAATATCCTTCATATTAGACACATCAATGTGATGAGGTATATATATTTCAGCTGGTTTTATTAACTGACAGTTGATATATATCCATACAATAGGAGAGACTGGTATATAATCATCTTCAAACTTAAATTTATCACTAAACAAACAGACACCAAACCAGACAGTAGCTGTATGTTCGATAGCTCCTTCTGGTATAATGAGAGTAACACCATATTGACTACAATGATGTACTAAACCAGTAGTAGGGACTTCTAACACTGTCAGATCTTTAAATATATCTATTGTGAAAATAAAGGTATTATGATTATTATATTATATCTTTGTTAGATCTCCAAAGATATCAACTGTTATGAAATTATGAATAACATTTAAGTCATAATGAATATGAACAATGTACATTAGTACTAACGTCATTGTGAATAGTGAATGGTGGATGGATGAATGGACAGACTGACAGATAGATGAATAGATAGTCACACAAATGGATGCATGAAGGACCATACCTGTTATTATTTCAAATAAATCAATTAAATTCTCTGTATCATAATTGCCTCCTGGAATATAAGATGTCATACTATAAGAATCTCCTAAGTAAGACGGATAACATGGACTACACTTCAATGATACATAGCGGCTAGAATATGTTGAGAACTGTTCGGCTTCACTTTCATAAGTCTTTACACAAAGAGATGTTCCTCTTTGATCCAGATGGTTGCCATAGCGACGTAGTACAGGAGGACTATAATTACCACTAACAATACTATTCTCTATACATGATTGATATAAAGAAGGGGTGTGGTCAATAAAACCCTACCTGTAGTTTCTAAAACAGAATCTGATGACTGATATTTGTGTCCCAAGTGAGGTAATGAACTAGCTGTTTTTAGTGGCTTGCCTAGAATGTGATACCAGTTAAATTAGTTTGATAAGTCTAGTTTCGTTACTTTCAAGGTCTCTTAATTTAGCTTGTAGATCATGCACTATTTGTTCATGTGTAACAGCTGTGTCACCACCTAACTTTGAATGTTGTGACACATGACATTTTGATAACCACTTAATGAATCTATGAGGAGTGAACTGTTTTATTTTTGAAGGTCGTTTCTATAATTATATAGTGAATATTAATAGCAACAGTCTATATTTTACCAAATATGGTAACTATTAAAACTATGATTTTATTATAATATACCTCTCTTTCTGTAACTAGCTCATTTAATTGTTCCTGAGCTTTGTCCATGATTTCCACTAAATTTTGGTTTTTTCCTTCTATCTCCTTTTTCATTTTTTCAACTCGCATCTCCTGAATTTTCATACGATTCATTAAATCTTTTTCTTTAATTACCACCTCCTGTCATTAACAACTAATTAATAACATTATCTATAGTCAGGAGACCTACTGTTTCAATTTTCTTGAGTTCTTTAAATTGTTTTTGTGTTTCAACTTTCCATGTACTTTGCAATGATTTAAACTTTTCATCTGATGTGTGACTAAATTCTGATTGCTGTATTTGTGATAGAGTTATAAGAACTTCATGGAATGATGGTCTCTCTGAATGTTGTCTTTTCAAACAAGCTAAAGTATATAAATAATACAATAAACAAAGGAGGAGTTAACTCACAACTCATTAATTTTTCAAGTGACTTGGGGCAACGTTCTGGTATGGGTAATGTCAAGGTACCATGTCCAACTCCATATGCAACAACGAACATATTTAGACCACTATATGGCTTTTTACTAGTTAAAATCTCCCATAATACAACACCAAAACTAAATTATCCAATAACAATAAAGGAAGTTACATTTAATTTAAGGGTCTTACCTCCAAACATCACTCTTTCTAGAGAATTCTGAGGAGCGTATAACCTCAGGTGCCATCCACGGATAGCTACCTGCTCCACTTACATGAGTTGTATTTTCAATTTCTTTGGCCAAACCAAATCCTGTAATTTTAATAATGTTTGGACCCAAATTGTCAGGGTTGACCTCATACTGTAAGAGAACTAAAAAATACAATTGTGAAGCAAAATTCTTACACAATAAGGAAATACCATATAAGGTATTCTCAATCCAATTATAACATAGTTATGTATATACAAACAATTATCTTACTATTACTAGAATTTAAATCATGATGTATTAATGAAGGACTAGCTTGATGATGTAAGTATTCCATGCCTTCTGACACTTGTCTACTCCAGTCCAGTATGATATGAATAGGTAGTGAAATGTTACGTTCATGTAATACTTCAGACAATGGACCACCATGTGCATATTCCATTACTAAACAGACAATTTTAACAAGACACACACCAACCAAAGCACATATATTTTTATGAGCTAAGTGAGCAAACTTCTTTGCTTCAGACAAAACTTCAGTAATAGCTTTAACAGTATCAAAACTAGTTTGATAAGCTACTTTAACAGCAACATCTTCTCTTTTATACGAGGCACGATAGACTTTACCCAACCTTCCTATCCCAATGATTTCACCCAACTGGACTTCATCTGAAGGAATTTCTATAGGATGGTGATGCAAGTCAACATCTTGTGGAAAGTCATCCAAAACAGAATCTACTACTTTAACTTTAGCAGCAGGAAATATGCCAATTTGGCCATGACTATTTCTGCCCGTCCACCATCCAATATCACGAGAAACAACTATCTTTAGATATAATTTCAATTCTCTCTCCAATAGTTAATGTTAACTCATCACAATATAAACCCTTGAAATCATTAACAACTATACCAATACTTCGAAGTGATCGTCTTGTAGAAACATTAACTGACTTGACTAAGTCTGTACGACCAAATCTTTTTGTTGGTGATACGACGCCGACTTGAGCTGAATCGCCGTGGTTACGTAACTCGACGTTTTTTGTACTAGCGGGATTATAAAGATATTTGTCTTCTACAGAGTCGTTAAGAGAATTAGCCATTATCTTGTAATATCTCGTAGAGAAATTTGTGAATTTCTTTCTTAGTTATTCCATAGATAGTATAGACTACGTAGTCTATACTATCTATGGTCATTCTCGTTCCCAGTCCCCACGCCAAAAGTAATAGCTTGTTATGGACAAGGAGGTGTGTCCGTTAGTTGTCTTGATAGAGATTCTGTTGTAGTTATATTCACTAATATGAAAGACTAGAAAGTTGAAATGCTGCTGAGAAAGGTTTCTTAATCCTCAGACTGTTGAACAATCCACACATTCATATTTAAAAGTCCTCGTGCTTGTGCATTGAGTAATTAAATTCAATGGCCACATGCGATATCTTAGATAATTAACTATCATTTTAAACTATTTAACACAATGCTCTTAAATCTATTACAATAATCTTGGTAATAATTCCCAATAATATTTCTACTTAGCAACTGATTTTATATGTAGTATCAAGTGATAATAATTAGTATTAATATTATTTAATATTACTAAAATGCTTGATATATTTTTTCACTTTCAAAAAAGTCAATTTTTTGTAATATCATTAATTGTTTTAATTCATCACAAGACAATTATATCATACCAGTCTTCATTTTAACAAAGATGAGACAACAGCTTGTACATTTAGTGTACACAAATCTTGATAAGTTTGTCCAGTACCAACAAATACTACTGGTTGACCAGTAGTAATAGCAGCACCAACCTGGAAAGAGGGGGTGGAGTCAGATAGAGGATCATCATATGTATAATCACACCTTATCATCAATGGTGACAAATTTAGTGAGCTAATCTCTTCAGGAAGATGGACAAATAAATATGTATACAAAGATGAATGTTGGATTAAAATAGATATATGATATTATTATAAATAAATGAATGATGTAGAGATTAGGAAATAAAATAGTCAGTCTACCACTGACTAGGTTTGTTAAGTAAACATGTATTGATAAATGTGTGTACAATAGATAAATAACTTATTATAAGTAGTTCTAATGATAAGAAAATGTATATATGTATACGGTAGATGCAGGGGTGGAGGAACATATTTGAATTTGGGGGGGGGGGGGCACCAAAGGAGGGGATTCAGGGGGTCATTGTCCTCACTAAATTTGATACCATTGATGATAAGGTATGATGATACATATGAAGATGTTCCATCTGACTCCACCCCTTCCTTACAGGTTGGTGCTGCTATTAGTATGACCTATACTACTGGTCAACTAATAGTATTTGTTGGTACTGGACAAACTTATCAAGATTTGCGTACACTAAATGTACAAGCTGTTGTTTCATCTTTGTTAAAATGAAGACAACTGTGATAACTGGACAAAGTATTTCATTTGATTTCAAGAATATAATTATATTATTTTAAAATAAAGACAAAAACCTGACTCCACATAAAATGATTGTAAAAATAAGTTGTTTATAATATTACAAGATATTGTTATCTTCTACCTTAGCTCCTATGTGACTGCTAAGATCTGCTTTAGAAAGGGTTGCTTGTAGCTCAAACTGAAGATAAGATAAAATGGATAGATGAATATGGATGGATGGATGGACAGCAGATAGATGAATGGATTAAAAGGTGGATGGATGAATGGACTGTATTTTGAAAATAAGTTTAAAAAGTCATATACTGATACTTAAATACCTTATGACTCCTCTGGTATTTGTAGCTTTTGTTGTGAAGATTCTTTTGTATGAGAGTAAATAAAAGTTAACAAAATATGTTATTTGTGTCTTAAAATTAATTTTATTGTAAGTACCTTGAAGTAGGCTCTTCATTTTGGCAGTAGTTTCTTTCAAGCTTTCATCTTCTGTACTTATTAGTACATCACAAATCTTTAGTAATATCTGCTCTGATTCTTTACTGGACTGAATCTGTCTGTGTAGCTCAGTTACTACTTTACTGCCTTTTTGGTAAACTGAATAACAAAGTGTTGTAGTGATGTCATTGTATACATCTTTAGTGATCAACTTGTTAGTAAATAACTTGTTCATTATTCGGTCAAAATTGACTTCTGATCCAATTGCTTTACACAAGTCTTCAAAATATCCTTGAAACAATTCTGATGGATCAGGTTTTTCTATTTTAAGAAAGATAATATTATGTATTGGTCTAGCTAATTTAAAGCTAGATGCATTAACATTATAAAGTTATTTAAATATTATTATTTAAATATGTATTTTAACTTCATGAATATGACTTACTGATGGTTAAAAGTGTACAGTCAACTTACTAGTGATAGACGGAAAAGTTAAATCTTCTTGTTCTTGTAGTTCTGGTGTATTAGTGAAACAGTTCTTAATATGATCTGCTAAATCTTTTCTATCAATAGTATCAAGAGCAGATGTTATTGGTTCCCAAGAAGCTGACATGTTACGTGACCTCCATAGAAGTATGACTTCTCTACCACATTCAAGAGATCCATTATATTTCATTGCTATGTTATGAAGATCACCAACAGTAAGTCCTAGTCTAAGACCAAATACAAACCATCGATGACCAATGCCCACTGAACTAGTTTTACTTTCTAATACACATATAATGTCAACAATGAGTGGATCTGTATCTGAAAAAACGATATATACACTAAACCATTTCTAACTGCTATAGTTAGTTACCTTTAGAAATGGTGTTTACATCACTTGTTGAAGAATCAGGTAAACTGTCAGATAATGGAGGAGTGGGTGGAAAATAAGAATGCATCCCTGTATATGACAAGAAATACTTACACATTCTTTATCACGTTATATTTACCTGGCTTCTTTAAAATGATCTTGTCAATATGAGGATTGCCATCATGAGTACTAGTTATACCATTAAAAGTGATGATTACTTCTGTTCTTGTGTTTTCAGCACCATCATACTCATGTCTAAACATGAATCGAGGAGGATAGGACCAAGAATCCTCTAAGACTTTCAGACACTCTGTGTTCTCCTCTGTTACTTCCCCTGGTTTGGAACCCATCACTTTATAAAAATCAATATTGTTTTCTGAAATCTAAATTAAACAAATTCATATTTAAGTCTCCCTCGTTCTCTCTCCCTCCTTACAGAAGTAAAGATTCCTTCCTTTGATCTGTACCAACCAGGGATGTCATCAGGATCACACTTAATAGAAGCAGATTTGCCAGTAAATATTATCGTTGGAGGGGATCGTTTTATAGTATAGCCTTCCTTTTGATATTGTTCTTTAACTGTCTACATAAAAAGAGATAAATAATAAATTGATATTTATTAATTAATTGCTTACCTCTTTGCATTTCATTTGTAGATATAACAAACAATAGTCTACTAACAAAGCATGGCCATTATCTAACAATTTGTCAGCTCGTATAATCATATATCGTTTTGGAATTATGCTATATTCTGTTCTTTTAACTCCAATACAATTTGAACAAAAATGAGTAGTAACAACTTTGATCAGTATAGACTCAATGGTCACTTTGTATTCTTTGTTTTGTTTAAAAGTGAATATTTTGTCACTTCTAAAAGATTCATCATCTGCTGTTAGTAGATATAGTTGGTTATTACAATCCTTCATATTAGATACATCAATGTGATGAGGTATATATAATTCAGCTGGTTTTATTAACTGACAGTTGATATATATCCATACAATAGGAGAGACTGGGATATAATCATCTTCAAACTTAAATTTATCACTAAACAAACAGACACCAAACCAGACAGTAGCTGTATGTTCTATAGCTCCTTCTGGTATAATGAGAGTAACACCATATTGACTACAATGATGTACTAAACCAGTAGTAGGGACTTCTAACTCAGTTATTACTTTGAATATATCTATTATGAAAGTAAAATGATCCACTTGATAACCAATATTACATATATATTATATATATGTAGTATTGGTTATACATATATTAATTGTTTGACAAGAGGGAAGGATATATATTTGATAGATGCATCCATCAACTCTCCTAGCAACAGACAAGGTTACAGATTATTATATAGATAATAAATTTAGCTTTGTAAGCCATTTCTATATCAACTTCTTACAGTGTAGCTTAAAATAACTGGCTATACCCTTGAACCAGACACAAAATACACATATTTAGATAATGAGATGTACAATTTCAAGGTGAAGAGGATAGGTAAGTACATTTATATCATTACTTTCTAGTATGTGTTGGACAAGGCCTATTTGTTTGTCAGTTGGTAGTGTCTGTTTCTCATGACATTTGTGTTGAAGAGGAACAGAGGCTGCAGAAAGATGAGTTGTTTGGTTAGGACATGATAGTGACAAAAGTAAAGGGAAGGGACTGGATTCTCTGTCATATAATGATGCCTCACTATCAGAAGACATTGGATGTATTTTATTATGACTGGATGTATACAAAGGAACTTTGTCTTCAAGATCTGAAGATGAGTATACTCCTGATGAAGATGAGTCATATTTTTGGTAGTGAGGTGGTACACTTTTAGAAAACTTCTTTACAGTTGAGGGTATAATGGATTCCTTGGGATCAAAACAGGAGTTAGAAACCAGATGTGAGGACGTGATGTTGTCTTCTGTGGAGCCACTGTCATCAGATTTCTCCTGATTTGTTGGAACAGAAGAAGAATATAATGTAGTCTGGTTGGAGAATACAATTGGGGGCTCGAACAAAGAAATCTCTTCACCAATGTCACCATTTGTAGTCTCACTGTTAACAGAAATTAATATCTCAGTTAAAAATGATTGGTCGTTGTAACTATATGACTGCTGAACATTCAAAGATAGTTGTCATAACTGCTATGAATTAAATTATGATAAGACACAAACCAACACTATGAACACTACAGTAAGTGTACACTCCATAATAGACTATAGCATATGATGATTACAACATCTAACACATTACACACATATAAGGTAGTGCAAAGCTGTTATGCTCTGCTTGCTACCAAAATATTCCTCATGTCAGCAGAAACTATTGAATGGTGGTATAATATGATATAATATAGTCATTTATTTTTATTAGATAAAAGAATCAATCAATTTTAACAGTGATACTCAATATAGACTTACTTCAACAATGGAATCTCAGAGTCATCACCTGGGAATATGATACGAAAATGTCCACTACTATAATACATAGTTGGGTGTTCAAATTCTAAAACAGTTCCAATGAAATTTTATTATTACAAATTGACTAACTCAAGTAATTTCTTTTCTTGACCTTTATCCAGTATGGTATACCAAGTAACAAAATTAACACAACAATAAACAACATAGTTACACCCAGAAGACAACCAAAAATAACAGACCCTATTCATAATGAATTAATTATCATCACATTAGATGTAATTCCTTACATAATGGTGTTGATGTAGTTGGTAATGTAGTACCCAAAGTTGGTGGATTGGTTGTCATGGTAACTATATGTATGAAAACAATAATATTACATGACTTAAGCCTAACGCTAATTATATACAACTTAATACAAAGTAATTTTTATCTATTTTAGCAACAAATTTCTATTTCTAAACAAACATTTAAGTCATTGATATATCTAATATTACTCACCACTAGTAGAATCTTCCTTACAGCCTACAATTACAGTTAGTGGTCTCTTTATAACTTCTAATGACTTGTTAACTCTACCATATTTATCCCAAATATATACATATATTGTATATGTTCCATTATTAGTCAGACATGTACTACTGTTATCAACAGCATATAAACTAGTAGATGAGAGACGACTTATGTTCTGGCTAAATAAGAAATCTCCTGTTTCATTAAATACTTCAATAGTACATCCTTTAGCTTGCGATCCAGTTAGGAAAGTACAGTTTACATTGAAATATCCTGTTGATGTATCCTCTGGTATAATAACCTCTTGTACTTCATATGTATCTAATGTAAGTGAAGATATTATGTAATCTGATGGATATCGCCCTGCTTAAACTCTGTGTCTACTAACAATTAAAATACTCTTGAATTTAACAACCACTAATTTAGAAAGGTACTATGTTCATGAAAACAGTAGTTAGTGCTCTCATACTTTGGTTTATAATATGTAATTCATGATCTCCTGATGTTATAGTAACATTACAGTTCATTTTATTAGAATGAAGTATCACTGACAGATCAATCAATCCACTCTCATCAACAGCTGTTCCATTAATAACTTGATAAAAGTTATTATTAGCACAATTTGATGATAAATTAAATTGTTGAGGTATTGATAGTGGACATGATGTATTGACCTAATTAATGGGTGTGGTCTAATTAAAAGTAGCAGACAATCCACTAACCTGTACAGTAATTGTCATTATTATTTTGTTATTGATAATTTGAAGTGATGATGAACTAATATCAAAGACAGTTTCTATTGAAGAGATCAATTATTTAATATTAAAATTAATTAACTAGACTTACTAAACAGTAGATCCATTTCATATGGTTGACTTAGGCCAGCTGGATTCTTATTACACACTATAACTTTATACAGCTTGTGAGGATCTTCAAATACAGCTGCTGATATATTTACTGGAAATGCAGACATTGTTATATTGAATCTGGTATCATTGTCTTGACTCATTATTTCTATATAAACCTCTGTAGTATCTTCAGACCAGGATCCATTAATAATTATCCCATCACAATATTGCTCTATTGTCAGGTTATGTGGAGAAGATGGAGGTCCTGTGTATTAAATGAATAAATACATTATCTGACATTTTAGACTTACCTATTACTGTCAGGAAGACAGGGTCATAACAGTTTATACTATTAAAATGGCCATATACATACATATCAATTCTAGTACCATCATTTGATATTTGAGCATCAGAAATAGTACAGTTTAAGTATAAAATTTCACTGAAACTAGTGAGGAGACATCGATCATCCTGAACTCTACAATTATTAATATATGCCCTTGGATGACATTGTTCTAGTGTCTGTGAAGAAAAGACAGCAGTCTGTCCTACATAGACAGTTGTGTTTACAGGAGGACTGATCAATCCTTCATTATCTGTACACAGATAATATAAAGTGGTTACTAACTAACAAGTAACTTACAACACACATCTGCTCCAAAAGGAGACCTTGGACAGGTTGGTCTGAGGTCATTACATTGAGAGCCTACTGGAAATACTAACCAGGCAGGAAAAAACAATAGCACTAGTAGTCTCATCATGAAGATAGGTAAGAAATTATCCTATAAACTTCCTCAATTGTCTCTACGTCAGCAAATTCATTGAATGCCAGTGTATGTTATTATAACAGCTCAGTACTATTCCTACACAGTTATTCTGTCTTTATTGCCTTAAATGGTTTTTATTATGATAACAACATGTAACTACTATAAGTAGGTTATGAGCGGTAGAATGTGCTAGAAACACCAACCAGGCAGGAAAAACAATAGCACTAGTAGGGTAAACGGCGAATAAACGGACGGGTCCTTTCATCGGACGCTATATCTTCAGACCTGAAGATGCTATTGTCATGGAACAAACTGAATTTGAAAGAGAAGGCTTTTAAACCTTGGAGTTGCAAAAATTAAGTAGATCGCAAGTATAGCCTTGATGTTAGAGACGGGAGAAAAAGAAGTCTTGGTAAATGTTTAATCGAACGGGTGGTACCATTGAACGGACAGCGCTTAACACTCGAGATAGAACTAACCAATTGCTCCAAATCTAACAAATATAGTTTGTCCATTTATCGAAACACATCTGTAATAAATTTCAGCTAAAGCTGACTACGATGTGACTGACTAGAGTAGATGAGAAATCTTTAATATACGGACCATTAAACGGACATACGTAATAAAAGGGTGTGACTTTCATTATGTTAAAATATTTATTGTAGCAATAGTATATATGCAGGCCTAATTATGACATGAATACAAAAAAAAACAGACATATATCTTGGAAAGACTGTATTTTTTATCTTGGTTTCAACAGCAAATGTGTATGTTAAATTGTTACATGAATACAAAAATTATTGACATTTGTCACAGAAGAAGTTGACAGTATTTTTCATCTTTAGTTTCAATCCAACACAAACTTGATGAAACCATCCTCCACAGTACTCACATTCTACCCACTTATAAGCTTTGGGATGATCACATCTTCTGTCTTCACAATTTGTAATAACTTGTCCAGTGTCTGCAGGATACAAAATAATATTTATAAACTAAAAATTAATAATAATTACTTCTCTCATTAACATTAGTGCATGTAGATCTAGTACCTCGTTTAATTACTCCAGTAGGAACAATATCTGTATCAATAAATACATTGTATTCTAATTGACATAAAACAACTATTACCTCTCTCATTAGTAAGCCGAGTGCATGTAGATCTAGTACTTCGTCCATTTACAGCAATATCTTATCAATAAATATATAATATACTATAGTTGACAATAAAACAACTATTACCTCTCTCATTAGTAAGCTGAGTGCATGTAGATCTAGTACTTCGTCCATTTACAGCAATATCTTATCAATAAATATATTATATACTATAATTGACCATAAAACAACTATTACCTCTCTCATTAGTAAGCCGAGTGCATGTAGATCTAGTACTTCGTCCATTTATAGCAATATCTTATCAATAAATATATTATATACTATAATTGACCATAAAAAACTATTACCTCTCTCATTAGTAAGTTGAGTACATGTAGATCTAGTACTTCATCCATTTACAGCAATATCTTATCAATAAATGTATTATATACTATAGTTGACCATAAAACAACTATTACCTCTCTCATTAGTAAGTTGAGTATGTGTAGACCTAGTAACTCGTCTAGTTACTTCAGTAGGAACAACATCTATATCAATAAATACATTATACTCTAGTTAACTAGAAAAGTGCTATTACCTCTCTCATTAGTAAGCTGAGTCCATGTAGATCTAGTACTTCGTCCATTTACAGCAATATCTTATCAATAAATATATTATATACTATAGTTGACCATAAAACAATTATTACCTCTCTCATTAGTAAGCTGAGTGCCTGTAGATCTAGTACTTCGTCCATTTACAGCAATATCTTATCAATAAATATATTATATACTATAGTTGACCATAAAACAACTATTACCTCTCTCATTAGTAAGTTGAGTATGTGTAGACCTAGTAACTCGTCTAGTTACTTCAGTAGGAACAACATCTATATCAATAAATACATTATACTCTAGTTAACTAGAAAAGTGCTATTACCTCTCCATTAGTAAGCCGAGTGCATGTAGATCTAGTACTTCGTCCATTTACAGCAATATCTTATCAATAAATATATAATATACTATAGTTGACAATAAAACAACTATTACCTCTCTCATTAGTAAGCCGAGTGCACGTAGATTTAGTATCTTGTCCATTTACAGCAATATCTTATCAATAAATATATTATATACTATAATTGACCATAAAAAACTATTACCTCTCTCATTAGTAACTTGAGTATGTGTAGATCTAGTACCTCGTCTATTTACTCCAGTAGGAACAACATCTATATCAATAAATACATTATACTCTAGTTAACTGGAAAAGTGCTATTACCTCTCTCTTTAGTAAAATCACTGCACATAGTACTACCACCATGTCCAGTAGTAGCAACATCTGTATCAATAAATATATTATATACTATAATTGACCATAAAAAAACTATTACCTCTCTCATTAGTAAGCTGAGTGCCTATAGATCTAGTATCTCGTCCATTTATAGCAATATCTTATCAATTAATATATTATATACTCTAGTTGACCATAAAAATACTATTACCTCTCTCATTAGTAAGTTGAGTATGTGAAGATCTAGCACCTCGTACAGTTATTCCAGTAAGAACAACATCTGTATAATTATATTCATTATCATCTACAACTATCACCTCTCTCATTAACACTGCTAGTAAGTTGAGTTCATGTAGACCTCTTACTTTGTCAAGCTATTCCAGTGGGAATATTCTCTATCATAAATACCAGCAAAATTATGATACATTAATCTTCTATCTTTGCAAATCATGAGTCCAGTTATAGAAATAGTGTTTATTATATCTGATACTCATACAACTTCTGTAAATAATTTGATGTCAATTTATCATGCCAGCACAAATTGCCAAAACCCAAGTTTTAATAAGAGTTGCAGTGATTATATAGCTCAATAGATGTTGTTCTACTGGAGTAACTGGAGGAGGTAGTAGATCTACACTACACATACTCAACTTACTAGTGATGTTATTGAAAGAGGTAACAGTGCATATATAGTTGATTATGAATATACACAAGTCACACACAGTTTAATTACTAACCTTGTAGTAGTAGTTTCTGTTCATTCTCTATCTTTTCTTTCTGTTTGTTAATCTTTTCTTGCTGTTCTTGAATCCGTTTCAGTTGTGCCTCAATCTTCCGTTGGTGCTGCTTTTTCTTTTCTTCATTCTTTTCATCACGTTTTCTTTCCCTTTCCATTTTGTTTAGTTCTTTTCTTTTGATTTCAGCTATTATTTTCTCTTCCCTTTCTTTTAATCTTTTTCGATTTTCTTTACTTGTGATCACTTTAACAGAGGAAGAAGGATTAGATAAAACAGGTAACTTGATATGAGATGTTTGTTTGTCCAATACTTTAGCCAATGCTCCAGTTGGTTTGAGCAGATTGAAAGGTTGATGTCTACTAGCTATGTTGGTGTCGAGCTGTTTCGGAGAAGTAAATGTATGCTGTAACCTCAGCCATGCATTATAACGGGTATCGGTATCAATATCATAACCTTCCTCTTGTCTTCTTCTATATCTTGCTTCTTCTTCAGCAGTAAATACGTCATCTTCTGTTATTGTGTCATCATTGTTCCTCTCTGGTGACAGTAATGAATCATAATATAATGGATCATAACATGACATCCTACTTGATGATCTTAACTTTGATAGATTAGAAGGACTTAAATGACATGAATGTGATGGTGTGATATTGATAGAGTGCAACTGAGAATGGGTAAGGGTAGAAGGTGGAGTAGAGTGATAAACGTGGACATGAAAATGAGGCTGGGGTTGAGGTGTCTGAAGATGCTGCAGAAATAGGATGTGTTGACTTAATAAGGGGGAACTCTTATCTTCAACAGGGAGCAATTTTGTCTTGTCAAGAGGGTAAATACCTGTGTTATGAAATCCTGAAATTATATTCAAAGGTGTCATAGCTTTCAGCCATGCTTTGCTAAATATTGCAGAAAAGGAAAACTTAGAAATGACTTTTCCGGGGTTCTTTAAAAGGAATGCATGACATTCTTCTCTCCATGCTTGTTTAAGGGGAGAAAAAGCACCTTTATCCAATGGTTGGGTGCAGTGTGTACTGTTGGGAGGGAGACACATTACTATGATTTCCTCATTTGCTGCCCTATGTATGAAATCAGGTGTGAAATGAGACGAATGACCATCCATTAGTATCAATAATGGACGAGCTGGTGGGGCATATCTTAGGAAATGAAAAGTAAACCAATCAGAGAAAATTTCTTTGTTGATGCAACCACTTTCAGACAAACCATACATTGTTCCTGGAACTTCCCCTACATCCATTCCATCTTGTAGTGTTTGCGATTTAAAAATTACTAGAGGAGGCATGCAGTAACCTCCAGCACTAACACAGGCTAGAACAGTAACTTGGCTCTTCTTGCCATTAGTAAGAGATGTTGGATGCTTTTGACCTTTTTTTGCAACTACTTTTGGTGGAGGTGGATCTAGTGGAATTCCTGTCTCATCTAAATTGAAGATCTGGCATGGGCACTCTTGTAATCCTTCTTTAGACAAGGTTTGACATAATAAATCAAAGTACCTTTCTAGTGCCACTTTATTTGTTCCAATTGCTCTAGCATGAGAAACACATTCACTTACTCTTAATGATAATTCTGGATGTCTACTAACAAAAGATTTCCACCAGCTAGTTGTTACATTAGCCTTTATTCCCTTTTCATTGACCACCTCCTGTGCAATAGTAATAGCTTCTTTTCTTGTACGAGCACAGCCTAATTTCGCACAGTTTATTAAAAATGATGACAAGTTTGTTTCCTCAATAGAGTCTAAGTGCTTGTGGCGACCACGTCTAGCATTAAGTGCTACTTTACCCGACACATGATCATAAAGAGTAGATTTGGCTATACCATACTCTTCTGCCGCTCTTCTTATTGACAAACCATCATGAACTGACTGGACTGCTCTTTTTAGTCTATCCTTATCAGGTTGGGTAGACTGAAGTGGAATAAAATGGCTTTGCTGTGCTATGATGAAATTTTCGCTTCATACACGTGCCTGTCACCCGGCCTACCGTAGTTGTCCGTTTAATGGTCCGTATATTAAAGATTTCTCATCTACTATAGTCAGTCACATCGTAGTCAGCTTTAGCTGAAATTTATTACAAATGTGTTTCGATAAATGGACAAAATATATTTGTTAGATTTTAAGCAATTGGTTAGTTCTATCTCGAGTGTTAAATGCTGTCCGTTCAATGGTACCACCCGTTCGAGTAAACATTTACCAAGACTTCTTTTTCTCCCGTCTCTAACATCAAGGCTATACTTGCGATCTACTTAATTTTTGCAACTCCAAGGTTTAAAAGCCTACTCTTTCAAATTCAGTTTGTTCCATATCAATAGCATCTTCAGGTCTGAAGATATAGCGTCCGATAAAAGGACCCGTCCGTTTATTCGCCGTTTACCCTAGTTTCAACATGAGGATATATAGGTAAGAAATTATTCTGCATGTAAACTATTTCAATCATCTCTTTGTCAGCAAATGCATCAAACGTCTGTGTATGTTATTATAACAGCTCAGCACTAGTCCTACACACTTATTCTATCCTTACCTCCTTAAATGGTTTAATATGTGATAATAATACGATGTAGATTGAGAACTTTCTCTACAAAATAGACACATGGTTAAATGGTTTATATTATGATAATAATACAATGTAGCTACTATAAGTGAATAAATTCATAAAGTGTAATTTAGTAATTTAAAGACTGAACCTTTATAAATTTTTATTAATTTGAAAAACTTGCCACTCTAGATCTTTTGTAAATTCCAGCCATTGTTTATGTAGTCTACTCAGCCCTTTAATTTTTCTTGACAATACTTACTTCAACTCAAACGTTTTTCACATATGCAAGTTATGCTTCTTTTTTAAAATAGCATAAGATCATACATTATTCTTTTCCTATTCTAGCATATATAATTTTATAATAAAGCAGCACTGATCATGATCCACTTTACAAGTGATTATACTAATAAATTAAACAATATATAGTATCATATCTCATTGTTCAACTACTCCTCATGTTGTGTAGTTCCAATTAGTGCTATCTCATTTTTAATGTCAGAATAAACTAGATTACTAATTCCATTTATTTATGAACTTATTCCAAAAGAATTATTTTGTACATTAATGTAAGTTACAAAGTATTAAATTCTTTCACATATCATTGTCTAATCTTCCTCATGTTATGATGTTCCAACTACAAAGAAAGGTGATGTCTCCCTCTCAATGTCAGTTGGTAGAACATCATGTATACCAGAGTTCCCCTGTTGAGAGGGCTAATATTAAAAATAAATACTGAAAAAAATAAAGACAATATAATGTACCTCCTCTGAAGGAATTGTAGATGGTTTATTTAGAAGGTTTTGTATTTCCCTTTCTGCTTCTTGGATAGGTAAAAAGAGGTGTTGCTGCTGTTGTGTTGATAACAAGTCTTTAAAATTTGTTATTGATGATTCAAATCTGTCAATATAAACAGAAATAAAACAGTGACATCACACTTCAACAACATATATGCTGTTTATAAATTGAAAATACTAGCTGTCAATTTATAATTGGAATGTCATAGACATTAAATATTAAAATACATATTTTACCTTGTTTCTTCAATGCTGCTGTGATTTGACGTACCAGGAACTGGGTATGCATCTAAAAAGTTCATATCATATACATACATACATATGTATATAAGGTTCTACATAATAGACAATTGTATTTGTCTTCTATCTTTTTTTATTGAAGAGAGGATTGGTAAATTTATTGATATCCTTACCAGCTGGTGACTTGGTTTGAGAATGACCATCATGATATTTATTACAAAGAGGATAGTATACATCATCTGATTCTTTCATTATAGTTGTTGCTCAGATCTAGTGGATAAATCTTTAACTAGTGGAACTTCTGGTTTATAAGTACTGTAAGAGAGAGAACACAACTATATGTCACTAGTTGTATATTATATAACTAACTTATGATCATGTGTGTTGTCATTGGTAGAGGTTTTATTGTGATGATCTCGAGTTAATGAATTCATCATTTTATCACCAATATTGCTTAAAGTTTTATCTTCTTGTTTTATAAGAACATCACAAATTTGTCTTAAAAATTGGACTGGATTATCATTACCAACAATCTGTCTTTGTAACTCTCCAACTATTTTGGTAGCTTTGTCATATGCTGTACCATTTATACTTGTTACATCATTTCTAACATGTGTAGCTAATAACTTCTCAGAAATAAGACTATTAACAATACAAAGAGGATCAGCTTCAATAGCATTACAAAGACTAGCAGAATGGACTTGAAATATCTCTGATGGATCACCATTGACTAACAAAAGTAGAAAGAGGTAATGATTATTAAATTTACTGAGAGACTTACCAGATGACATGGTCTGGTATAACATGATACTTATCATAAAGATGGTGGTATATACCATATAATTCTTCTCGTGATTGTTCCTCAGGATTGATAAAATTATACTTGATATGAACTGCCATATCAATTAGACCAATTTTACACAGAGCATTAACTAGAGGGTCTAATGGCTTATCAAAATTATTAAGTCTCCATTGAAGTAGAACTTCTCTAGTACATTGAAGGGATTCATAATATTTTGTTTCAATATCATGAAGTTGACCTGGTGTTAGACCAAGTTCATATCCAAAATTAAACCACTTTTCTTTCAAATGATTTTTATTTGTGATAACCTGGAGTATATCTCCAAACAATGGATCTGTTTCTAGTAAAATAAATTATATAATTGTAATTATAATTAGTATGATATACATATTATATGTTCATACTTTTAGAAAAGCATCCTGTATCTGGTGTTAAAGGAGGACTTAATGAGGGCAAAGAAAGATGCCCATTGCCTACAAATTTGATAGTCAATATTATGATAAAATCTACATAACAACATATACCTGGTAAAGTGATTGTAGCTGTAGTAGGAGGAGTAACACCATTGAATGTGACAGTTACATTTTGACTTCTTATATTATATCCAATTTTGCCACGTTCAAATTTTAGTCGGAAACGAGGAGGGTAAGAACATTTATGTTCTAGTAGATCAAGCATCTCTATATCATCACTTGTTACTTCTCCATCTTCACAACCCATCACCTTATAATAATCAATGGAGTCCTCTGATATCTACATGTAATAGTTAACTATAATTATCATAACAACAACATTCCTTACATAATCATAGTTAACTCCATAATATGACCAGTCCCAACCATGTATACTATCAGGATCAAGAGTGATGGAAACATGACCACTTGCAGTAAATTGCACTGGTGAATAGGATGATTGGTGATAGCCCTCTCTATGACACTGTTCCTCTAACATCTACATCATTAAATGCATTGGATTATAATCATTAGAATCAAAAGTACAAAACTGACCTTCATACAACCTTTCTGTCGATGTAAAAAGCTAAATTCTACAAATAAAGTATCATCTTTTCTCTTATCAGCTCGAGCTATGAGATATTTCTTTGGTATCTCTTTAAATGTACTGCGTTTAGTAGCAATACAGTTAGAACAAAAGTGAGGAGCAACAAATTTGACCACATTAGACTCAATGGTCACTTGGTATTCATGGTTTTGTTTAAAAGTAAACATACTGTTTCTTTTAAAAGACTCATCATCTGCTGTTAGTAGATATAGTTGGTTATTACAATCCTTCATATTAGATACATCAATGTGATGAGGTATATATAATTCAGCTGGTTTTATTAACTGACAGTTGATATATATCCATACAATAGGAGAGACTGGAATATAATCATCTTCAAACTTAAATTTATCACTAAACAAACAGACACCAAACCAGACAGTAACTGTATGTTCTATAGCTCCTTCTGGTATAATGAGAGTAACACCATATTGACTACAATGATGTACTAAACCAGTAGTAGGGACTTCTAACAATGTTAGTTCTCCAAAGATATCTATTATGGAAGAAATAATCATATTTTATGTTGAAATTATTATTGTAATATAGTATTTAGTTAAGTGTATGTATTATTTTATCAATATGTTATTACCCAGTACACTTCGTATTATTACTAGAAAAGAAAGGTTATAATATACATGTATTCTAACATTTTACACCTGTATCTATCTCTAGTGATTGTTTTACTGATGCTGCTTTTAGTAAACATGGAACATGTCTGTCATTATAGGTAATACTTGTAATGTAAATAAATAAAATTCAATATGTGCAGCTGTTTATTAATACATTTAGTTTAATTTAGTATTAATTGTTTTCTTTCAGTAGTTGCATACAACAGTTAGGATTATAAAAGGGGTCATTTAATACATTAACTACATGACTCCAATAATCAAACTAATCATTGACTACATACAAAGTATACCAGGTAATGAAAACGAAGAAGATAGGAAATATATCAAACAACTCTATATGATGATTACCTGTTGTTACTTCAAGGTTACTATCTGATAAACAAGCAGTTCTTACAAAAAGTAGTTCTTCATTATCATAGTCAGTAGACAGACTATATTGTAGAGAGGTTTCTTAACATAATATATATTATCAACAGTAAAATTATACTATATCATCATTATTACCTCATCAAACTCTTCTAGAGACTTTTCCTCATCTCTCATACAGTCATTATTTGGAGTTTCACTGTTAACAAAAGTTAATGTCACAGTTAAAAGTGATTGGTTGTTGTAACTATATGTCTGCTAAACATTCAAGGATAGTAGTCATAACTGCTATGAGTAAATTATGATAGGACACATAACCAACACTGTGAACGCTACAGTAAGTGTACACTCACTCATTGATTAGTGTATATGATGTTCACAACATCTAACACATATATGTATTATATTTTCAGCTTGCTACTAAATATTTCTCATTGCAGCTATAACATAAATTAAATGAGGGTGGTATAATATAATATGGTATAGTCATTTATTTTCATTAGATAAAGAATCAATCAATTATAATTTACTTAATATACTTAATATAGACTTACTTCAACAATGGAGACTCAGAGTCATCACCTGGGAATACGATACGAAAATGTCCACTACTATAATACATAGTTGGGTGTTCAAATTCTAAAACAGTTCTAATGAAATTTTATTATTACAAATTGACTAACTCAAGTAGTTTTTCTTCTTGACTTTTATCCAATATGGTATGCTAAGTAATAAAACTAACACAACAATAATAAACAAGATAGCTCCGCCCACAAAACAACTAACAACAACAGACCCTATTCATATAAATTATAACAATTATTACATTAGATATAATTCTTACATAATGGTGTTGATGTAGTAACCAAAGTTGGTGAATCAGTTGTCATGGTAACTACATGTATGATAAACAATAATATTATATGGACAAAACAACTAACAACAACAGACCCTATTCATATGAATTATAATTATCATCACATTAGATATAATTCTTACATAATGATGTAGATGTAGTAACCAAAGTTGGTGGATCAGTTGTCATGGTAACTGCATGTATGACAAGCAATAATATTATATGGATCAAGTCTAAACCTAATTACATACAACTTAATACAAGATAATTTTTATCTATTGTAGCAACAAATTTCTATGTCTAAACTAATATTGAAGGTACTTGTATATCTAATGTTACTCACCACAAATTGAAAAATCTTCTTTACAGCATAGACTTACAGTCAGTGCTCTCCTGACAACTTCTAGTGACTTGTTAACTCTACCATATTTATCCCAAATATATACATATACTGTATATGTTCCATTATTAGTCAGACATGTACTGATGTTATCAATAGCGTATAAACTTGTAGGTGAGAGACGACTTATGTTCTGATTAAATAAAAAACCTCCTGTATCATTAAATACTTCAATAGCACATCCTTTAGCTTGTGATCCAGTTAGGAAAGTACAGTTTACACTGAAATATCCTGTTGAGGTATCCTCTGGTATAATAACCTCTTGTATTTCACATGTATCTAATGTAAGTGAAGATATTATGTAATTATATGAATATCATCCTACATGAACTTTGTGTTTACTAACAATTAAAATACTCTTGAATTTAACAACTACTAATTTAGTAATACTTCTAGTTTAATTAAAGTTATAGCAACTTCGAATTTTATTGATTATTATTGTAGTTGTAACATGAGTACATGTAATTTAATATCAGGTTAAAAGGTTCTATGTTCATAAAAACTGTAGTTATTGTTCTCTTACTTTGGTTTATAATATGTAATTCATGATCTCCTGATGATATAGTAACATTACAGTTCATTTTATTAGAATGAAGTATCACTGACAGATCAATCAATCCACTCTCATCAATAGTTGTCCTACTAACTCGATAAAAATTATTATTACCACAATTTGATGATAAATTAAATTGTCGAGGTATTGATAGCAGACATGATATATTGACCTAATATAATGGGTGTGGTCTAATTAAAAGTAGCAGACAATCTACTAACCTGTATAGTAATTGTCATTATTATTTTGTTATTGATAATTTGAAGTGATGATGAACTAATATCAAAGACAGTTCTTATAGCTATTGGAGATCAATTATTTATTATTAAAATTAATTAACTAGACTTACTAAACAGTAGATCCATTTCATATGGTTGACTTAGACCAGCTGGATTCTTATTATACACTATAACTTTATACAGTTTGTGAGGATCTTCAAATTCGTCTGCTGATATGTTAACTGGAAATGCAGACATTGTTATATTAAATGTGGTATCATTGTCTTGGTTCATTATTTCAATGTAAACCTCTGTAGTATCTTCAGACCAGGATCCATTAATAATTATCCCATCACAATATTGCACTACTGTCAGGTTTTCTGGAGAAGATGGAGGTCCTACATATTAAATAAATAAAAACCTTATCTGATATTTAGACTTACCTATTACTGTCAGAAAGACAGGGTCATAACAGTTTACGCCTCCAAAATTATCAAATATATACATATCAATTTTAGTGCCATCATCTGATATTTGAACATCAGAAATAGTACAGTTTAAGTAAGAAATGTTGTTGAAACTAGTAAAGAGACATTGATCATCCTGAACTTTACAATCATTAAAATATGCCATTGGATGACATTGTACTAGTGTCTGTGAAAAAAAGACAGCAGTCTGTCCTACATAGACAGTTGTGTTTGCAGGAGGACTGATCAATCCTTCATTATCTGTACACAGATAATATAATGTGGTTACTAGTTAACAAGTAACTTACAACACACATCTGATCCAAAAGGAAGCCTTGGACAAATAGGCCTGGGGTCATTACATTGAGAGCCTACTGGAAATACTAACCAGGCAGAAAAAAACAATAGCACTAGTAGTCTCATCATGAAGATAGGTAAGATATTATCCTACAAACTACTTCAATTGTCTCTTTACCAGCAAATGCATTGAATGCCAGTGTATGTTATTATAACAGCTCATTGCTGTTCCTACGCATCTATTCTATCCTTACCTCCTATTCCTACATTATTGTTCTATTCTTATGTCCTTAAATGGTTTTTATTATGATAAATAACATGATGTAGTTACTTATTAAGTGTAAGAATAGTGGCAAAAATGTCTCAAACAAGACCACAATTTATACAGTTGTCATACAATGATAATGAGATTGTCAAAATATAACAGTACAAGGTTAAACCTACTATGTGGCTACTGTTGCATAGGAAGTTAAGCTGTTAGATTATAGGTAGAACCTAAATGTACATCATTTATGTAATATTCACCTTTTTACTTCTATTTATCTGTTTCATTGAACTGTTCTTTCTTTGGTTACATCTCATTTCACCTGCTCTGGTTTATGTCATTTTGCCTACAAACTAAACCTTACAAGACAGTCAACATCAATAACCTGTATATAGAGGATAGGATCAATTTAAATAGATTAAAGATTACTAACTTATACTCTAAAGATAACAACAGATAGATATAATATAATGATATAATGATGTCATTTATAGATATAGTACTAATAGTGATGTTAGTAATGTTAAGTTTTAACAATATTGTTAAACTACTCATGTCCCATTTTGTAACTTGTTGACAATAAAACATTGTTAGGATACTTGTGTACATTACTTAAATAAACAATTTACATATTGTAACATCATTATTAAACTACGTATGTCATATTTTGTAAACTTGTTAAAATAAACCATTGTTAGTATAATTATGTACATTACTATATATTGAGTTCATTTACAAACAATAAACAAACTGATGGTATCTGTCTGTTCATATTGAAGATGTGTTTCATTTATGTGAAATATAATTAGAGTAATGTCCACATGTTATATTAACAGATAAATGAGTAGGATACAATGGAGTACAATCAACATCAATAACCTGTATATAGAGGATAGGATCAATTTAATTAGAGTAAAGACCACTAACTTGTACTCTAAAGATAACAACAGCATTATGTGGATTATCAGGATCAACTTCAATATGATAATATGTTAATATTACCTGTGGAACTAAGGACAGTATTAATGATATAGTATATAGTGATATTACCTAATGAAGTATTGAAATAGTACATTGTCTCATTTCCAGTACTAGCTCCATTACTAGTAGCTGATATAGTTACTGCATATATCTCATTAGATATAATGATATCACTTAGTAGATAATATATACTAGTACTAGTAGTGGTGTTAGTAATATTAAGTTCTAATATAGTAATAGTATAATAGAGTATAGTACAACCAGGTAGACTTAGAGGAGGTAACCATGTCAACAGAACAACTGTACAGTTTAATATACTAGTTATAATATTAAAATTTATATCAATATATTAATATTATATTTTATGACATCAATATTAATAATTACTACTTGATACTAACATGTGACATTAGCTGCTAAATATAATATTACTGAGAATTGTTAACAAGACTATTGTAATAGATTGAGAGCATTGT
Source organism: Xestospongia muta (assembly GCA_963693285.1). Classification (NCBI taxonomy): domain Eukaryota; kingdom Metazoa; phylum Porifera; class Demospongiae; order Haplosclerida; family Petrosiidae; genus Xestospongia; species Xestospongia muta. The sequence continues at coordinate 2,755,668 of OY848918.1, forward strand.
GTTATATAATTTAAAATAATAAGGTAAGAAGTAAAACTAATAACACTTAAGACAAAAAATATTGTGGTACCTCCATATTGTACACCACATGATATAATTATATACAATACTTCTTATGGATTCTCCTTCTACAATGTCAATAATATAATATAATATGCTGAGTATTAAGGAGTTACTGTAATACACTGATATGATAAGTAGTGTTTGATTGAGTAACACTCATTATTGTTGATATCACAATAACTATTATAATGTCAATATTATAATACTAGTAGTATATACTTCATATATAATGAGACCATGAGGTAATAATGAGTGTCAAATAAATTTTGTAAAAGTTTGCAGTACATGTCACTAATAACAAAAGTGAACAATTACTATTTTCGTATAAAATATTAATTCAATATAAAAATTTATCATTAATTATATAGTAGTCAATTCTATTAAATAGTTAATTACTAGCCAAATTTTCATAATCATCATTTTCTTGCTGTTGTTGTTCACCAGGTAATACTTCATACATTATATCATCATTTCTATTCACTGATGTAGCATATGATACATTATGTTGTGTAATAAGTACTGGTTCATATGCTATATTAGACTGTGCTATAATATCAGGAGACGTTGTAGGATAATCATATCTTGTTATTTTATTGTCTAGATATCAAAAATATTATATAAACTATTAATTAATATTTATTACCTTTTTGTTTTCGCTTTAAGTAGACAATACAGAATATACTAAATATTATAACAGCTGTCAGTATGGAAGAGATCACACTAGCTACTATAACTGATACTATCAATGTTGTAATAGTAGTACTAGTACTAGTAGCTAATAATAAATTAATATATTAATTAATATTACTATAATATATAACATACCAGTTATTAACTGTTTATAAACTACAAGAGAAAATGTATAACTGACATCTCGAAACGAACATGTGTAGTTAGCAGTGTCTTCAACTTGAGGGTTTGTGATGTTAAGTACATTACCAGATATGACATCAGGAGGAATAGGTATTCCATTATCACGTCTAAATAGATATATCAATGATGTCATTATGACATATCATGGATATATGACTTACGTCCATGTGACAGAAATAGGTGGAGCTCCTCCAGTATCCAAATTACAAACAAGGACTACATCATTACCAGCTGTAACAACTATACTATTTACCACAACTTTTAATTCTAAAACCAACATTATAATACAAATTGTGACCACACCCATTTATTATTACCTAATGTAGTATAGTTGATAGCTGGACTGATAAGTTGTGGACAATTATCATTTCCAATTCTGATCAATCGGATTTCATAAAAGGTCTTTGGCATTAAGTCAGTAAACATGTACTGAGACACATTAGAAGTAAAGATTTTCTCTCTAGTACTAGACCAATCTTGACCTATTGACAAATTATAGTCAATTATCTTTTATTATTATATATACCTTGTAGTCGATATTGTAGATGCTGGTCTAGATTCTCAGAGGATGGAGTCCACCTCACAGTAGCTTGTAATGCAATAATGTTTGATACAGAGAGTTGTAAAAGAGCATCTGGTCACATGACTATCACATGATTATTAAATAAACTGGAGAGCAAACCTGTTGTTTTTGATATAGTAGTGTTGGGACTTTGTCCACCCTCTATATTAGAGCCAGCAACACTTACACTGTTTGTGTGTATGTGTGTGTGTGAGAGAGAGAGAGTAACCACAAATAATATCATAGACAAGATTTACCTGTATTTATTTGAGTTTATAAGTGGTTCTACTATATATATCAGGTTAGATGGTCCTAAGTTACCATGTAGTATATAATCCTCAGCTGATGTAGCATTATTATTTCGTACATACACTTGATAACTTGATATATCCTGTCCACCATTTTCTAAAGGTGGTTGCCATGACACACATAAAGAGTCAGGGTAAGAAGTAATGTTGAGCATATTAACAGCTAATGGAGCTAGAATATAGACAAATAGATGAATAATTAACAACAATAATCTTACAAACCACAACTAAAATCACACTATAATTACTGTCCATTAAGAAACATAAACATTGTGATCATTATGTCCATATAAGGGCATGATTTGATATATGGTATGATAAAAATGTCTATTATTAACTTATATCACTACATCGGACAGATTGTTAGTGGCCTTATAGAACTTTTTAGACATCGTGTTATATACACATCTAACTACTGTTCTATAATATCAGTAATATAATACAATAATCCACACATTAGCACCTGACACTATTTCCTTTTCCTTCTCAAGACTTTCCATATAATATTGTATACAATATATTAGCACAAACAACACTAAATTAGGACCAAAAACAACTGAAAAGTTTATTAAAGTTACCTATCAATATCATAACATACTAGTTTGTCATTTAACATCAAACTATCATTATTAATATATTGATTATACTACTAATGTTCAATTCTAATAGTTTACTTACTGACTCTGTACTGAATATTACGACAACAATTTAGTTTTCAAAAATAATTCCCTTCTACATTTAGAAGGAATCATATCAAGTGTGTTGATATCATTAATTCCCACAATGTTTGCAAATTGAAAAGTAAATAAATAGATTCAGAAATGGATACATAACTATGTTGTTATAAACACATCCATTATCATTCATAATAAGAAACCTAATGAGAAATTGATGTATATGTCCTTATATGGAGATATACATCAATTAATAAATGTACACATAACACAGTAACTTATGATCAATATCAGTTCTTACTATGATATGATGTATATGTCCTTATATGGACATATACATCAGATCATCATTATTAAACTACTATGATATGGTTCCTTCTAAAAATAGAAGTTACTACATTTGGTAATAACCTGTTGTCAGTACAATAGTGTAGATGTTTAGTTAATTTCCACAATGTTTGCAAATTGAAAAGTAAATGGACAGAAATATGTGACTAATGGACACATGTAATGACACAAAATATTATTGGAAATGGACACTTGTTAACTGATTGTTTGTCACTTATAATATTGTTTTGATAGTACTTAACCTTTGTATGATTTAGTCTAGAAGGTTCCCTTTGCACATGTTACTGTAGAACTTTCTAGAATTGTTTATGTACTATATAAGTAACTGATTCTTTTGTTCGTTGTTGTTCTCTCTCATACGCTGTCTCTCATTGATTTTGATTCAAGTTACTTTGAGTTTGTTCAATAAACTTTATCAACTCATGATCTAGTCATTCACCGCTGTAAACTCTAACAGGTTATGACTTAATGGATTTATATGTAAACAATATGGATATACAAACTAGTAAACGGACATATAACACAGTAACTTACGATCAATATCAGTTCTTGTTGTCACACTGTTACTATCAGGACTCCTTCCAACACTATTATTAGCATATACAGTCACTATATAATATGTACCCTTCATTAGATCACCAATATCAACAGTAGTGGGTGAAGCTAATATAATCACAGATAACATTGACTGTGACTGATCTACTGGAACATATGTCACTGTAAAAGACTGCACTGGTGTCTGTGTAAATGGATCTCTGTTATCCTATATAAATAAGTAGGAGTGACATAATAATGATGACATATAGTTAATTGATCATAACATAATTGAACAATTGCAGCTGTAATATTGATAATTTTGTCATGCCAAATTATAACATGATATAGTAGCATTAACAGTGACTATATATTAGGAGGTAGAAATAGTGACTATATTAGGTAGTACATTAGCTTATAGGATGATAGAGGTAGTTATAGTGATAACACAGTTTGAAGTTATTGAGATGTAAGTTATTTATGTGTGATATAATGTATGTATATTGTAATATTACTTACAGTCCATGATACCCTCAAAGCAGTTGAATTGATTACAGTTATAGAGTTAAGAGTTGGAGAAGTAGGAACTGAGAAAGATAAAAGGAAAGACTGAAATGAATATAAACAATTTAACTTACCTAGTGGTGCAGTTTCAATAGTCACACTCATTGTTATACTAGTACCTACTATATTACTAACATTATTAAGAACAACAACAGTAAAATTGTATATTGTAAGTGGCTCAAGGTCTAATATAATTGTCTCTGTTTCAGGGACTGGCCCTTTCTTATTAGAGTCAGAACTATTGCTATTACTAATAGCTTCATACGTTATATTAACTCCAGTAATATCAGCATTGCCATTAAAACCATAAGACCAGATCAGTTTAACAAAATTGGTACCACTTAATTGGGCAGTTAATGAAGTCACAGGAGAAGGAGCAACTAGAGGGAGAGAGAGAGCAAAAAAGAGAAATTTGTAATCTATCCTTTTTGTTGACCTAATATAACTAACCTTGTACAGTGATATTAAATGCAGAACTGTCTATACCAATTATATTTTCTGTTATACACACATAATTTCCACTGTCTTCTAGTCCTTGAAGAGTCAAAGTTAACTCAGTATATGTAGATTGAGTATTGACTGAAATATGAGTGAAGTTATCAGGATTAAGGACAGTCCCATTATGTTGCCATGTTACATTTTCAGGAGCAGGGTTCCCATCAAAGGTACAGTTAATAATAACCATGTTTCCCACAGGTAATGCTAAGCTAGCAGGAGTGATAGAAATGATGGCTACAATATCTAAAATAAAATAATTATATTAAACTAAGGACTCAGAAAAGATGAACACATCAACAATATAAGGAGTGCAAAGATTAACTTACATTGTACGTTAATAGTGACATTGGACATAGTAATGTCTGGTACAATATCTTTAGTGGACTGACAGATATAGAGTCCACTAGATTGTCTTTGAATGTTAATAAAGGGTATGTTAACAGGAGGATTTGTGACTTTATTTGTTAGATTACCACCAGTACTGTCGAACCATTGATAGAATGTAGTCCCAAGATTAGTATTACCAGGATTATCACATGAGATGGTAAGAGTTGTACCTTCTTTAACATCAACTACACCATTATGAGACAAGGTGGGATTTCTGAAGACTATTTAGAGAATATAATATGTTAGAGTATCATATATATATATAACTTACTAAATTCTGCTATGGTAATATTATATTCATAATTCTCTGACAATGAGCTACATGTCAGAACACTTCCAACATCAAGTACATTGCCAGGATTTGGTAGTATTAATCTATTATTGGTAGGAGTAGTCAGAATATCTCCATTCATACTACCATTAGTTAAAACAGTACCACTAAGTGTCCACACAATATCAGTAGGGCATGGAGGATCTGCAGTTGTAAAACAACATCGAAAACAGAAAGGATTGCTAAGTGGTACAGGATATGACTGAGGACCAAAAAAGTTACGAACATTAGCATTAGAAGGACACTGTTGACCTTGTACACTACCTACTATACAGAGAGAAACAGAACAATACTCGAGGTAATACATAGTAATTAGAGATGTACTGCTGCCAACCTACCTAACACTAGAGTAGCTACAACACAATAGACTATCAGCAACATAGCAACTTGATTACTTCCTTTTTCTTATCACTGATCAACATCAGTACAATGTTTATCTTTTGTTGTGTAAATCCTAACTTCTGACACAAAAGGAATGCTTGGAACTTCTCAATCTTGCTAGGCCAGCCCCTTCCTCTCTAAGAAAAGGGGCTGGCCTCACCGGACTAGCTAAAATAGGTATCTTTTGTAATTTATTTTGTTACGCTACTATAACAACTGAATTAATTTAAATCCTGCAAACTTACCTTAATATCTAACCCAGTCATGGAACCAACTTCTCTCTAGCTACTCGATTAATACGGTTTAGGGTATGCAAACTGTATTATGTCACATACATATATAGTCTATACAATCTATGATTATTTAATTTTTTGATTATAGGTGCCGATAATTGACCACGCCTCCAGAAAAATATGCGGTAATTTACGCCCATGTAGCGAACCATTTTTGTATACCATATCATTCCAACTTGCTGGGAAGCAGTAAATAACAATTAATATCTAATAATTCATCAATACTAATATTTGGATTCACAACCACGCCTATTATAATAATGAATAACCAGTAAAATGTAAACCATTAGTCTCAGTACTAGACGTTTCACTAAGGGAAAGAAACTCTCCCCTAGCGAAACATCTGGTACTGAGACTAGTAAACCATTTAATGGGGGAGCCTGATTGAGCTATCATTGTAACAGCATTAGATTACAATATTAAAAACAAACTTTATATTTTATCCTACAGAAATTAAAATAATCAATAACCTACAGTCCACCTATTTGATTTTACAGAAATTACAAAAAAGAAACCAGTACTATTAAATTATTTCAATCTTACTTATGATGTCCTTGTAGTTTATAAAAAAATTCATTTTTATTTTCTCTCTTCAGTTGGTATCATGACATTTTATCTAATTTCATATATATCGTCTAACATAATGCACTGTTGACTCAGCAAGCCGTCTCTGTCTTCTTTGTTATAACTTACCTCTCTTTCTTCTTTAATCAGCATTGAATGCCTTGCCATATATCTTGCAATCTTTTCTTAATCTTTCTTCTTTGTCCCTAGGCCTTGTTGTCTCAGATGCATGAGACCTCTCTGAAGACTAGTGGTATATAAATTGTCTTGTATGAAAACAGTTTTGGTACAATTAAAATTTTACAAATAATATGACTCATTTTAAAGTGAAAAATTAATATTTATTATTACAAATGCCTTTGACCAATTATAATATACTTATTACAGAAATATTTTATACATTAATGTAAGTTACAAAGTATTAAATTCTGCCACATATCACTGTCTAATCTTCCTCATGTTGTGATGTTCTAACTACAAACAAAGTTGATGTTTCATTCTTAATGTCTTTTGGTAGAACATCATGTATACCAGAGTTCTCTTGTTGAGAGGGCTAATATTAAAAATAAATACTAAACAAAATAAAGACAATATAACATACCTCCTCTGAAGGAATTATAGATGGTTTATTTAGAAGGCCTTGTATTTCCATTTCTGCTACTTTGATAGGTACAAAAAGATCTTGCTGCTGATGTGTTGATAACAATTCTTTAAAATTTGTTATTGATGATTGAAATCTGTCAATATAAACAGAAATAACAACTATAACAATTGAGTATAAATAAAGCAATGACATCACACATGCCAGCAACATATATGCTGTTCATAAATTGAAAATACTAGTTATCAACTTATAATAGTAACTTCACAAATATTAAATATACATATACCTTGCTTCTTGAGTGCTGTTGTGACTTGATACACTGGGAAGTGGGTATATATCTGAAAAGTTCGTGTCATATACGTACATATAAAAGGTTCTACATATAAATAATTGTATATATCCTCTTCCTCATATTTTTGATATTTTTCTTGATGGAGAGAGGTGTTATTAAATTTATACATATCCTTACCAGGTGACATGGTTTGAGAGTAAACACCATTAAAGACATTACAAAGAGAACAGTACACACCACCTGATTCTTCCATTAGTTTTTGCTCAGATCTGGTAGATAAATCACTAGCTAGTGGAACTTCTGGTTTATAAGTACTATAGGAGAGAGAACACAACTATATGTCACTAGTTATATATTATATAACTAACTTATGATCATGTGTGTTGTCATTGGTAGAGGTTTTGTTGTGATGATCTGGAGTTAATGAATTCATCATTTTATCACCAATATTGCTTAAAGTTATATCTTCTTGTTTTATAAGAACATTACAAATTTGTCTTAAAAATTGGACTGGATTATCATCAGCAAAAATCTGTCTTTGTAACTCTCCAACTATTTTGGTAGCTTTGTCATATGATGTACCATTCATACTTGTTACATCATTTCTAACACGTGAAGCTAATAACTTCTCACCAATAAGACTGTTAACAATACGAAGAGGATCAGCTTCAATAGCATTACAAAGACTAGCAGAATGGACTTAAAATATATATCTCTGATGGATCACCATTGACTAAGAAAAGTAGAAAGAGGTAATGATTATTAACTTTACTGAGAGACTTACCAGATGACATGGTCTTGAAGGTATAACATGATACTTGTCATAAAGATGGTGGTATACACCATATAATTCTTCTCGTGATGATTGCTCAGGATTGATGAAATGATACTTGATGTGAACTGCTATATCAATTAGACCAATTTTACACAGAGCATCAACTAGAGGGTCTAATAGCTTATCAAAGTTATTAACTCTCCATTGAAGTAGAACTTCTTTAGTACATTGAAGGGATTCATAATATTTTGTTTCAATATCATAAAGTTGACCTGGTGTTAGACCAAGTTCATATCCAAAATTAAACCACTTTTCTTTCAGATGATTTTTATTTGTGATAACCTGGAGTATATCTCCAAACAATGGATCTGTTTCTAGTAAAATAAATTATATAATTGTAATTATAATTAGTATGATATACATATTATATGTTCATACTTTTAGAGAAGCATCCTGTATCTGTATCTGGTGTTAAAAGGAGGACTTAAGGGCAAAGAAAGATGGCCATTGCCTACAAATTTGATAGTTAGTAATATTATAAAAATTTACATAACAACATATACCTGGTAAAGTGATTGTAGTTTTAGTAGGAGGAGTTACACCATTGAATGTGACAGTTACATTATGACTTCTTATATTATTTGCACATTTTTCAGGTTCAAATTTTAGTCGGAAACAAGGAGGGTAGGAACATTTATGTTCTAGTAGATTAAGCATCTCTATGTCATCAGTTGTTACTTCTCCATCTTCACAACCCATCACTTTATAATAATCAATGGAGTCCTCTGATATCTACATGTAATAGTTAACTATGATTATCATAACAATATTGCTTACATAACCATAGTTTACTCCATAATATGACCAGTCCCAATCATGTATACTATCAGGATCAAGACTAATGGAAACACAACCACTTGCAGTAAATTCCACTGGTAAATAGAATGATTGGTTGTAGCCCTCTCTATGACACTGTTCCTCTAACATCTGCATCATTAAATGTGTTGGATCATAATGATTAGAATCAAAGTTATTAAACTGATCTTCATACAACCTTTCTGTCGATATAAAAGGCTAAATTCTACAAATAAAGTATCATCTTCTCTCTTATCAGCTCGAGCTATGAGATATTTCTTTGGTATCTTTTTATAAGGACTGTTTTTAGTAGCAATACAGTTAGAACAAAAATGAGGAGTTAGGACTTTAACTAGTGTAGACTCAATGGTCACTTGGTAGTGATGGTTTTGTTTAAAAGTGAATACTTTGTCTCTTGTAAAAGATTCATCATCTGCTATTAGTAGATATAGTTGGTTATTACAATCCTCCATATTAGACACATCAATGTGATGAGGTATATATAATTCAGCTGGTTTTATTAACTGACAGTTGATATATATCCATACAATAGGAGAGATTGGAATATAACCATCTTCAAACTTAAATTTATCACTAAACAAACAGATACCAAACCAGACAGTAGCTGTATGTTCTATAGCTTTTTCTGGTATAATGAGAGTAACACCATATTGACTACAATGATGTACTAAACCAGTAGTAGTGACTGTTAATGGAGTCAGGTTTTTAAAGATAGCTAATGTACAAATAAAGTGATTATAAATAATTTAAAAGTCATATTGAGTTTGAACAAAGCACGTAAAGCATGACTGCTAATGTAATTATAAATATAATGAATGGTAGATGAATAAATAGATAGCTATAGAGACTAATGAACGAATAGGCAGACAAACGAGTGGACAAAAAACGAATCACTTTACATGAATGTTATTTTAATGCATATTAATAATGAATGATAGAATAAGTGAAAAAATGAATCAGCTTTATATTTTACCTGCTATCATTCCATATTCTAAACCTACGTATTTCCCGTGTTGCGTTGTTCCAATTACAGATATCTTGTTCTCAGAGTCATTAGACGAAATATCTTCTACTCCTGTAAAGACCTTGTGACAAGAGGATTAACATCATAATAATATAAAATATAATAAATACAATACATCATACCTCTTTAAGAAGTGGTTCTACCAAAAATATTTCTGGAAAACAATGTTGTTGCTGTGTTACTGCAAGTTTCTTTGAGGAGATAATATATATATAATACTACATGGACACTTACTGTTGAGTCTTTATTGAGTGAATCAAATACCACTTCAGCTGTCTCATTACTAATAAGTTGTGGTACAATCGCTGATTTAATTGAGCTTTGAAGAGGTGATGGATCTACCATCTCTGGAGCTATTTCAAGGGAAGCTATATCAACATCATCATTTGGATAAGATAAAGATACTTCAGTTTTGTTGCTATAATAGGTTCCTAAGAAGCTATAATGAGAGAATAAGTTAAAAGTAGTGCTGTATACGTTATTTGCTACCTTAGTTTATTAGGCCCTTCAGAATTAGTAATACAAGGTTGATTTTCTCCAACTTCAATCCCCTATATAAACAATATAGTACCTGTGTGATTTTTAGGTACTACATTGTCTACCTTATCTAAATCCAAAATGGTATAATGACCAATAATTAATCTTTTGATTTTTTCTGTTTTCATTGATTGCATAGTCTCCTGAGCTTTGGCTATGATCAAACAATGTTGGTCATGTGGGAAAGCACAGGTCACACAAATAGAGCCTTCATTGATGACTTTTATAGAAATCCTCTTACTCAATCCTTCTGGGAAGATATGAGAGATAAGATTTGTGATATCATTTAATGTGCAATTATCAGGGTCCCAATCAAGGACAAAAGTGATAATCTCATCTCTAAGAAGAGGAGGAGATATTGTTACTGAAAAAGTTTCCCCTAGACAGTGACGAACATGGACAGATTGGCAAAAGTCCTCTACAGTTTTCTTGTAAGACTCAATATATTCTTGGGCTCCTTCTATATTTAATTGTATTACTACTGTCTCTAGATAGTTGACATCAAGTATTGTACAATTGTCTTGGATGATATTCAACATATCACTGATAGTGTTACAATGAGCTGACAAAGGTCTTAGAGTAGCATCATGTTTCTCCAGAATCTTTCTCATATCTTCCAATGAAGGTGGGTTGTTTTCAATTATACTTCTGATTTTGTTTAAAAAAATCCTAAAATTATTTCTAGCTCCGTGTAAACCTATGAAGTGATAATTAATTTTATGAAGTTATCAAATTAATGAGTTATACCTTGTTGGGAACTGTTGTTATACTTTGATGTACTGGTCACTGAAATATAACAATATATTTTATTACAGAATAATGATAACCTTCATACATTGACAATAAATTTTATCCACTTTACTTATATTCAGTGTAAAAATATTCTGTGTACTATTTCATAGTTGTTACTAACCATAGTCATTGAAGATTATATTAGCAACTGGTACATTTTCAGTGAACCGCTTTAATACACTAACAAATATTGCTAGGTGGTGAGGATTTTTATGCACAGCACCGCATATAGCACTCAACAAGATTCTCCTCCTTGATTCAGATTGTCCACTATCCAATATTTGAGATAACATTGTTTCAGTAATTATCTTCTCTTCACAAAGGAGTTGTGCCACATTGATAGGATGATGTAGATGTTGAGATAGGGTCCCATAATGAGAGAGTAATATATCACTAGCTTTATCTTCAAGCCATATCTGATGACCTGGTAATGATAATTTAGCATTATGATCTCTTTCTATATCAAAACTTATACTAGTCCTATCCGGTGATAATGTGAACATACTTGATTGACTTCTATTTAAATAATCTTCATAGCTTGAACTATTTTGTAGACTAGATAGAGAGAGACATATTGAGCCTAAAATATTTTTACAATACTACCCAATGATATGTTTACATAACCTGTTGTGGACACTAACCATATGGTTTACTTTAAAATAAAAACAGATGTCATCTAATTTTATATAGCCATCTACATTTCTCTAATATATATAATTATATATATATATGACTTAGTGTCATTTGGCCTACTTTTTGCAAGTTTGTGTCGACTTGCCTAAATATGTATATTAGCTTGCTTAATTAATTAGAAGTGATAACTGCTTTAAAATCTTAACACTTTTAGGCAAGTTGATACAAAAGTATAAAAAGTAGGTAAAATGGGATTAGACTAAATAGGAATATCACGCACACACACACACACACACACACACACACACACACATACATACATACGCATTCGTTTTGGATCAATACTTGGCATTTCTGACAGATCCATACATATAAACCAGTACATTACTTAAATATACTATTCTAGTACTCAAAGCCTTTTATTACTACATAAACTTCAGCTATTTACAGTCTGGGCTCAAACAGTCACTAGAAAATGACTCCCTAGGATGTGATTGTTTGAGGCATGTGCAAATTGTTAGTACAAGTATACAGTATATTACACAAAGATACCTTAATGCTACAAAAGTATGGTCAGGAAGATCTGAAAGTGATGTATAAGATGGTACATGGTGCCCTAATAAAATGTAATAGAGTCATTTCATTATTTGTTAATTCTATTACATCTTCTTGCTCTTCTCTTTTTTGTTATTACCATTCTAAAGATAACAAATGAAGTCAAACTAATAAAAATTCCTCCTAGTACTACTGCCATAACAGTTAGTACATAGTTTTAAAAAACGAGCCTGTAATAAATATTTAATTAAGTATGTTATTAATTTTTGGTTGCTTACTATCTATTGAAATTGTCCTACAGTTGGTACCATTCACTGTTACTATGGTCTGTGAAATATTAAGGTTGTAATCAATGAATGTCTCATTATAGGATATAAATACAACAACAGTATATTCTCCTGTACATAAGGTAGTTAGGACACCACTAGCAATAAAAGTTGTTATATTCTGGGAAGCAGTTGAAGTAACGTTATCAGTTGAGTTAGTAACCATTATTGCACAACCCCATAGTGTAGAGTGTGGAAGGAAATGACATTGATATCTGATACCATTAGTAATAGGAGTTATGTTAAAGGACTTTATCTGAGATGTATCTATAGAGAGAGAGAGATAAGAGTGAAAATATATATATATTGTAAATTTATTGTTGTAACTTACTAAAATAGTTAAGTGATGTTACATTTGGTAATAAGTTCGAATTAGACCAGATGAAATGAGCTGAACAGTTAAACTGATCAAGAGGACACACAAGATGTAGTCCTTCATTTATTGTAATACTTCCATTATTAGTTACAGTAATATTATAATCACTGTAATTAGAGTAATGTCCACATGTTATATTAACAGATAAATGAGTAGGATATAATGGAGTACAATCAACATCAATTACCTGTATATAGAGGATAGGATCAATTTAATTAGAGTAAAGACCACTAACTTGTGCTCTAAAGATAACAACAGCATTATGTGGATTATCAGGATCAACTTCAATATGATAATGTGTTAATATTACCTGTGGAACTAAGGACAGTATTAATGATATAGTATATAGTGATATTACCTAATGAAGTATTGAAATAGTACATTGTCTCATTTCCAGTACTAGCTTCATTAGTAGCTAATATAGTTACTGTATATATCTCATTAGATATAATGATATCACTTAGTAGATAATATATACTAGTACTAGTAGTGATGTTAGTAATGTTAAGTTCTAATATAGTAATAGTATAATAGAGTATAGTACAAACAGGTAGACTTGGAGGAGGAAACCATGTCAACAGAACACCTGTACAGTTTATTGTACTAGTTACAATGACTGGATTAGGAGGACCTATATAAACAATAGTAAGTATATTATTGTATCTATTAATATGTCATACCACTGACCTTGTATTAGTAATGTAAAATTATTTGAACAATAAAGTATCGCTCCATTATTGAGTAACCTTATCCTGACTTGATTTAAACTATCATTGTGACTCAGAAGCACTTCCTCTGTTGTTAAACTGATGTTGCAAATGTTTATATCACTGTACAGGAGATAGTCTACATTTTGAGTATCAAGGTACTTCTGACTTTCCTGATGATACACATGAACTAGATAATAATTTGGTTCACAATATTCCAGTCCAGTGATGTTAAAAGTGATTGTTACAGGATCTCCTTCACAAGATGTGATATCTGATATATAACTGACATTACGTGAGGACTCTGTACAAACTGAAATATTATGATAGCCATCATACTTAACAATACACTTACCAGATAAACAAGGAGACAAAAGATAGAATAAAAACAGTAAAAGGACTCGAATATGAGCTCTGTCTGGACTTATATTCTTGTTTGCGATGAGAGGTAACATAGTCAAAAGTGATACTGGAGGAAATGAGAGCTATCTTCTCTTTTACAATAAGACAGACATAACAAAATTATGATAACGAAAAAATAATAATTATTAATAATTATTACTTGCAATTGACTAATTGTGGGTGTGGTCATCATTTTTTTGCCATTTGAGCAAATAATGTGTATATGGGATAAAAGATGAACACTAGATTTCATTCGTTTGAGTTGGTAAGTCTACTGATAAAATACGATCTCTCTCTTTATTGTTATTTTATAAACAGGAGATCACTCCATCTCAAGTAGTAGATGCCACTAAAACTGCCTTCCATACTATTTTACTTCACAGATCAACAAGAAAAGTGCCAACCATTCACTCTAATAGTAGTTATGATAATATTCTCCTCTCTCTCTCCCCACTTCTCTACTTAGTATAAATATAGTTCTCATAATCCAGGGACATTCTCAGTAGGTTCTTTTGGTATTGAAGATACAGACTGTCCCTCTATGGAGTTTACCTATGTACGGTTAGCATCTCAAGACTTGGATCATTGGTTGTCAGGAGAAGTACATGGATTTGTATCATCACTATGTCAACCAGGATTAGAATCTAGAATAGGAAAAGTGAGTAGTGTTACCATTCATGAGTTAGCCACACCCCTTTCTCTAGATCACATTGGAGTTCTTTGAGAATAAGAAAGGACATTAGCTGAAGTAAAGTTAAGATGGGAGAATGGAGCGGGATGAAGTACTTATAACAGGTGTCATTGACTTCAGTTGTCCATAAAATCATACCATGGTTAAAGCTTTAGTTGGAAGTGAACTATTTATAATTAGTCAAGTTTAACAAATTTTTCATAGATTATGCTGACAGAAATGATCAAAATCCATGTGGTATTGATGGGATTGTCCTCACTAAATTTGATACCATTGATGATAAGGTACGATGATACATATAAAGATGTTCTATCTGACTCCACCCCCTCCTTCCAGGTTGGTGCTGCTATTAGTATGACCTATACTACTGGTCAACCAATAGTATTTGCTGGTACTGGACAATCTTATCAAAATTGTGTACACTAAATGTACAAGCTGTTGTATCATCTTTGTTAAAATGAGACTAGTATGATATAATTGTCTTGTGATGAATTAAAGCAAATTTTGATATTACAGTTAATCAAAAATAATTTTATAGAAGCTGACTTATTTAGTAAATATATATCAAACATTTTAGCAATACTATATAACATCAATATTAATGATTACTACTTGATACTAATGTGATATCAGATGCTATATATAATATTACTGGGAATTGTGAACAAGATTTTTGAAATAGATTTAAGAGCATAGTGCTAAATAATTTAAAATAATAAGATAAAATATGTTGTAGTACCTCCACATTATACATTACATGATATAATTATGTTCATAATAATTCTATGTACTATATATCAACAGTACTATGATGTCATCAACTATTATATAAATGCATACTATAACAACAGCTGTTACATGATAGAGATAGAGGGATCCCTCTCATCAAAGAGAGTTTGTTCATCAGGCGGAGAGGCAGTTAACTATTCAAGATGATATTAAAATTATTGATTATAACTTTAATATTATATACCTCAATGCTAAACTGAAATGGTTGTTGGTGATGTCCAATAACAGGTTTGTCATTACTCTCATCTTTAGATGTGGTACTATGATTATTTCCAACATCAGGTCCAGTCTGCCATTCCATATCAGTTGTTAATTGATCAACTTCATTAGCTTGTGTCTATAAACAACAACAATACTTCTAATATAATCAATTATAAAACATCATACTTGTGGAAAAATTGATTCTGTGAGGTATTCACCATTAGGTTCATGATAATGTTCATCTAACAGTTCTAAATCCCCAGAATGTGCATTATATGAAACAAATAATTCATGATCAGTAACCTTAAAAATAACAACAATATAAACAATAAATTATTATTAAACAATAATAGTACCATTTCTGAATTAATAGGAGTTGCTTCTTGATTGTTGCCAATAAATCTAAAGTTAACATAAACCTTGTAACAGTAACTTATACTAATAGTAAAGTACACTACATACAACAGTTCATTAATAGCTACTATATTTAATATAACATATTACACTTTTGATGGTACTTCAGAATTAGATGTAATAGATCTTTTCCCAACAAGATCTGCGTTAAATTAAAAATGTCAAACAGTTATAAAGGTTCTACATTATAGGCATTTGTGCTTGCCCTCTTACTGGTAACATTCTGTTGTTCAGAAGACTCTTGTTTCAAGTCTTGCTCTATCTTTTTAGCTAAGTCATAGTTTTTAACAAGTGGTCCCTTAACAACATCTAAAACTGTCTTCCAATTAACAGGAGTAGCTTGACCATTCATATCTATCCATTTCTGGAGTACATGATCAAGTCTTGTTTGATTGGACATGTTAGACTCAGCCAAACCCTGAAGGACATTGTATTCCACTCCAAGACCATTTCCAATACTACGCCATGATGTATCAATTGGAGCTAGTTGTTTTAAAACATTACATTTGATAGGTTTTTCAACTAAAATACAATTGAGCTATAATAATTAAATAAATAACAACACAACTTACATAATTTAGGACAACCACTCATTTTTTCAGTGTAGCTATCTGGTAACTCTTGGTGACCTGTTGTAGCATAAACAAAATGACAAGATAACAAAAAAATCTTAGACACGTATTCTATTGACCTAAAATGTTATAATTTAAAACATACTATGATTCCTTTCAAGTTTTGACTTCCTAAATAATTACAATAAAATTCTATAATTGAATAAGAGCAATTAAAAAGCTTCCAACCACATGACAATTGATTTAGTACTTCCAGTAGAGGTGACATTGGTTGTGGTGTGTGTCAGAGGTTTGAATCCAAAGTTTTCATTATCTTTGTTATTCCAATACAACAACATTAAAGAAATATCAAAGTGGACATTGCTCTGATGTATGACACAGTCTGAAAAAAATCATAGGACTGCCTGACATGTCAAACAATAAGAGTTGCTTTATATTTGCTTTAAAGACACCATAATACAGGGAATTGGAAAAGTATGAAGCAATTACTAGAAAGCAAAGTCTTAGAACATCAGACTAAACTAGCAAAATCAGTCATGCCCATCATCATAACACTCATAGCTAATTAATATCAATGGCTAGAGTATGTAGTTATATTTTATTGATTGCTTTACTATGTCACATACTACAAAGTTACTACAAACTAACAATCCTGACTTTTGTATACTGATCCTTTCCCCAAATCTTTCATGACAACAAATCACCAATAATGTCAAAGGCTCACAACCTCAACTAACCATTACTAACCATAACAATGAACTTACTGGAGTCTGCTATTTGTGATGTAGAAAATGTTTTTGAAATAGAATCTGCTAAATCTTCCCGACCAACTTTATAAAGAGCAGTGATTATTGGTACATGAGATTGTGATATGTTGTTTGACCTCCATAAAAGTAATGCTTCTCTACCACAATCAAGAGGTCCTCTACCTGTCATTCCAATGTTAGTAAGATCAGGAACACTAAGCCCTAATTGAAGACCAAACTCAAACCACTGATCAATGCCTTTTGAATTTGTTACTCTTGCTACCACAGATAGTATATTAACAATTAGTGGATCAGTATCTGTGAAAAAAAAGATCACTTGATGAACTATTCAAATACTTATACCTTTAGAGATGATGCTTGTATCTCTTACTGAGGAACAAAGTGAATTATCAGATATTACAGGAACTGGTGGCTGATAAGAATGAATACCTACATATTTAGATATATAATTATTGATGAGTATTATATTGTGTTAATCTGGTTTTTTTAAAGTGATTTTATAGGTGGGGGAATTTAACAATCCATTAAAAATAACTTTTTCTTCAGTTGCCATTTTTTCAGCATTATTGTACTCAAATTTTAGCTGAAAACGAGGAGGATATGACAGATTATTTTCTAGAAATTTAAGCTCCTCTAAGTTTTCATCTCATACTTCTCCTACTTTACAACCTAATACTTTGTAAACGTCGATATCATCTTCTGAGATCTATTTAAAGAGAACATCAAAAGCAATACAATAATAATCATGAAATTTGATACACACGCACACACATCATTTTTAACTTACAAAAGAAACTCCTTCCAATGATCTAACCCAACCAGGAATGTCAGAAGGATCAAAGCCAAGGGAAACAAACTTGTCAGTGAATGTTATAGGTAAAGGTGATCGATATAGATTATAACCTTCTTTTTCATATTGCTTTTGAATTGTCTGTTTAGGAGAAGTATAAACTAATACAAACAATATACAACAGATTATACCTTTCTAAAACAGGGCTGACGATACAGTAAACAAAAATCTACTAACACAGTACCATCATCAAGTATCTTGTTAGCTCGATCAATGAAATATCGCTTTGGTATTTCTTTTTTAGTAGCAATACAGTTAGAACAAAAGTCAGGAGCTAGGACTTTAATCAGATTAGACTCAATGGTTATTTGGTATTTATGACTTTGTTTAAAAGTAAACATTCTGTTTCTTCTAAAAGATTCATCATCTGCTGTTAGCAGATATAGTTGGTTATTGCAATCCTCCATATTAGACACATCAATGTGATGAGGTATATATAATTCAGCTGGTTTTATTAACTGACAGTTGATATACATCCATACAATAGGAGAGACTGGAATATAATCATCTTCAAACTTAAATTTATCACTAAACAAACAGACACCAAACCAGACAGTAGCTGTACATTCTATAGCTCCTTCTGGTATAATGAGAGTAACACCATATTGACTACAATGATGTACTAAACCAGTAGTAGGGACTTCTAACAATGTTAGTTTTTTAAATATATCTATTATGAGAGAAAAATGATCCAATTGATAACCAATATTACATATATATATATATATATATGTGTAATATTGGTTATACATATATTAATTGTTTTGACAAGAGGGAAGGGTATATATTTGGCAATAGATTCATCCATCAACTCTCCTAGCAGACAGACAAGGTTACAGATTATTATATAGATAATAAATTTAGCCTTATAGGCCATTTCTATATCAACTTCTTACAGTGTAGCTTAATAACTGGTTATACCCTTGAACCAGATACAAAATACACATATTTAGATAATGAGATGTACAGTTTCAAGGTGAAGAGGATAGGTAAGTACATTTATATCATTACTTTCTAGTGTGTGTTGGTCAAGGCCTATTTGTTTGTCAGTTGGTAGTGTCTGTTTCTCATGACATTTGTGTTGAAGAGGAACAGAGGCTGCAGAAGGATGAGTTGTTTGGTTAGGACATGATAGTGACAAAAGTAAAGGGGAGGGACTGGATTCTTTGACATATAACAATGCCTCACTATTAGAAGACGTTGGATGTATTTTATTATGACTGGATGTATACAAAGGAACTTTGTCTTCAAGATCTGAAGATGAGTATACTCCTGATGAAGATAAGTCATATTTTTGGTAGTGAGGTGGTACACTTTTAAAAAACTTCTTTACAGTTGAGGGTATAATGGATTCCTTGGGATCCAGACAGGAGTTAGACCCCAGATGTGAGGACGTGATCTTGTCTTCTGTGGAGCCACTGTCATCAGATTTCTCCTGATTTGTTGGAACAGAAGAAGAATATAATGTAGTCTGGTAGGACTCTTCACCAATGTCACCATTTGTAGTCTCACTGTTAACAGAAATTAATATCTCAGTTAAAAATGATTGGTTGTTGTTATATGACTGCTGAACATTCAAAGATAGTTGTCATAACTACTATGAATTAAATTATGATAAGACACAAACCAACACTGTGAACACTACAGTAAGTGTACACTCCATAATAGACTATAGCATATGATGATTAGAACATCTAACACATTACACACATATAAGATAGTGCAAAGCTGTTATGCTCTGCTTGCTACCAAAATATTCCTCATGTCACCTATGACAGAAACTATTGAATGGTGGTATAATATGATATAATATAGTCATTTATTTTTATTAGATAAAAGAATCAATCAATTATAACAATGATACTTAATATAGACTTACTTTAACAATGAAATATCAACATTATTGGTTGAGAATATGATTTGAGAATTCTCAGCAATATAGTGTATAGTTAGGTTTTCTAAAGCAGTTCCAATGAAATGTTATTATTACAAATTGACTAACTCGGGTAATTTCTCTTTTTGACCTTTTTCCAATATGGTATACCAAGTAACAAAACTAACACAACAACGAAAAACAAAATAGCTCCACCCACAACACAACTAACAATAACAGACCCTATTCATAATAAATTAATTATTATTGTGTTAGCTATAGTTCTTACATAATGGTGTTGATGTAGTTGATGATGTAGTACCCAAAGTTGGTGGATTGGTTGTCATGGTGACTACATGTATGAAGACAATAACACTACATGGTTCAAGTTTAAAGCTAATTATATACAAGTTAATACAAGACACAAGACATTTTTTATCTATTATAAGTAAGCAACAAATTTCTATGCTTAAAACAAACATAGAAGGCACTCATATATCTAATGTTACTCACCACTAGTAGAATCTTCATTACAGCCTAAACTTACAGTCAGTGGTCTCCTGACAACTTCTAATGACTTGTTAACTCTACCATATCTATCCCAAATATATACATATATTGTATATGTTCCATTATTAGTCAGACATGTACTGATGTTATCAACAGCATATAAACTAGTAGATGAGAGACGACTTATGTTCTGACTAAATAAGAAATCTCCTGTTTCATTAAATACTTCAATAGAACATCCTTTAGCTTGTGATCCAGTTAGGAAAGTACAGTTTATACTGAAGTATCCTGTTGAGGTATCCTCTGATATGATAACCTCTTGTACTTCATATGTATCTAATGTAAGTGAAGATATTATGTAATCTGATGGATATCGCCCTGCTTAAACTCTGTGTCTACTAACAATTAAAATACTCTTGAATTTACCACTAATTTAGAAATGTACTATGTTCATGAAAACAGTAGTTAGTGCTCTCTTACTTTGATTTATAATATGTAATTCATGATCTCCTGATGATATAGTAACATTACAGTTCATTTTATTAGAATGAAGTATCACTGACAGATCAATCAATCCACTCTCATCAATAGTTGTTCCATTAATAACTTGATAAAAGTTGTTATTAGCACAATTTGATGATAAATTAAATTGTTGAGGTATTGATAATGGACATGAAGTATTGACCTAATATAATGGGTGTGGTCTAATTGGAAGTAGCAGACAATCCACTAACCTGTACAGTAATTGTCATTATTATTTTGTTATTGATAATTTGAAGTGATGATGAACTAATATCAAAGACAGTTTCTATTGAAGAGATCAATTATTTTTTGTTAAAGTTAATTAACTAGACTTACTAAACAGTAGATCCATTTCATATGGTTGACTTAGACCAGCTGGATTCTTATTATACACTATAACTTTATACAGTTTGTGAGGATCTTCAAATACAGCTGCTGATATATTAACTGGAAATGCAGACATTGTTATATTAAATGTGGTATCATTGTCTTGACTCATTATTTCTATATAAACCTCTGTAGTATCTTCAGACCAGGATCCTTTAATAATTATCTCACTGCAATATTGCTCTATTGTCAGGTTATGTGGAGAAGATGGAGGTCCTGTGTATTAAATGAATAAATACATTATCTGATGTTTAGACTTACCTATTACTGTCAGGAAGACAGGGTCATAACAGTTTATACTATCAAAATTGCCAAATACATACATATCAATTCTAGTACCATCATTTGATATTTGAGCATCTGAAATAGTACAGTTTAAGTAAGAAATGTTGTTGAAACTAGTGAGGAGACATTGATCATCCTGAACTTTACAATCACTGAAATATGCCATTGGATCACACTGTACTTGTGTCTGTGAAGAAAAGACAGCAGTCTGTCCTACATAGACAGTCGTGTTTACAGGAGGACTGATCAATCCTTCATAATCTGTAGACATGCAATATAAAGTGGTTACTAGCTAACAAATAACTTACAACACACATCTGATCCAAAAGGAGGCCTTGGACAAGTAGGTCTGGGGTCATTACATTGAGAGCCTACTGGAAATACTAACCAGGCAGGAAAAAACAATAGCACTAGTAGTCTCATCATGAAGATAGGTAAGAAATTATCCTGTAAACTACTTCAATTGTCTCTTTGTCAGCAAATGCATTGAATGCCAGTGCATGTTATATTATCACAGCTCAGAGTTATTCCTACACAGTAATTCTATCCGTATCTCCTTAAATGGTTTATATTATGATAATAACAACATATACCTACTGTAAGTGAATACATCTATGAAGTGTAAGGATATCAGCAAAACATATCAAACAAGACCACAGTAGGAATGACAACGTAAAACCTAATAGTATGTACTCCATGAGTCTCCATCTGTTACTGATTGTGAGGAATATGTAAGATATTCATTAATACTTAGTACTATCAGTACATTAGCACTAACAATAAGAACTCCATTCAGACTACCATTAGTTAAGCTTCAAGCATGATCAGTCATACCCATTGTTATAGTTTAGCGTTAATAAAATTCATTGGTTGTTATATACATTGGCAGTAAAAGGATATAGTTTAATTTTATGACACTCTGATTATCACATATGACAATGCAACAAAAATCATAACCTCATTATGTAGTTCCATGTGGTCAAATGATTATAGGACACTATGAGTGGCAGGCAATAAAACTAAATGTTTAAAAGAAGTTTATGAATAGAATAAAAGAAAATTTTACTACTTCACTGAATCATACATATTATGACTGAATTTATAGAAGTAAAGTAATACAATAAAAACAAAATATGATGTTTGAACTTAGCACTTACAAAATACTTGTTAGATATGATTATATTTAGCTTTTGTGTCATATTACAATATTGTGATATAGCTTATATTATTTATTTATGGTTAAAGGCTAAATGAAGTTGTTGACCAGTTGGTCAAATTCTCATAGACTATGCTGATAGCATTGATCAAATTCATGTGGTATTGATGGGATTGTCCTCCCTAAATTTGATATGATTGATGATAAGGTATGACTAACATGTTCCATCTAACTCCATCCCCTCTTTCCAGGTTGGTGCTGCTATTAATATGACCTATACTACTGGTCAACCAATAGTATTTGTTGGTACTGGACAAACTTATCAAGATTTGTGTACACTAAATGTACAAGCTGTTGTCTGTTATCTTTGTTAAAATAAAGACTAGTGTGATAAATTAAAACAAATTTGGAGAAGCTGACTTATTTTTAAAATATATATCAATTTTTCAAGCAATACCATATAACATCAATGTTAATAATTACAAGTTGATACTAACATGTGACATTAGCTGCTAAATATAATATTATTTGGGATTGTTAACAAGATTATGTAATAAATTTAAGAACATTGTGCTAAATAATTTAAAATGATAAGATAAAGAGAAAAGAAGTAACACTAATAACATTATAAGACAAATATGTTGTAGTACCTCCATATTATACATTACATGATGTAATTATAATTATATTCACAATATATTCTACTGTAGTATTATGATGTCATCAACTATTAACATACTATAACAACAGCTGTTGTATAGCAGAGAGATCCTTCTCATCAAAGACAGATTGTTCATCAGGTGGAGAGGCTGTTAACTATTAAGGATAATATTAAAATTATTGATTATAAATTTAATATTATATACCTCAATGCTAAATAATAATGGTTCTTGGTGATGTCCAATAACAGGTTTGTCATTGCTCTCAACTGTAAATATGGCACTTTGTTTTTTTCCAGTATTAAGTCCAGTCTGCCATTCCATATCACTTGTTAATTGATCAACTTTATTAGCTTGTCTCTAAATAACAACAATATTGTTTATATAATCAACTATAAAATGTCATACTAGTGGAAACATTGATTCTGTGAGGTATCCATTATTAGGATCATCATTATGTTCACCTAAGCTATTACCAGGCCATGCATTATATGAAACAGATAATTCATGATGATTAGCAACCTTAAAATAACAACAATATAAACAAATTATTATTAAACAATAATAGTACCATTTCTGAATTAATAGGAGTTGTTTCTTGATTGTTATCAATAGATTTAAATCTAAAGTTAACATATAACATGTAACAGTGATGTCAGTACATACACTTTAATAGTAATGTATACTACATACAACAGTTCATCAATAGCTACTATATTTAATATAATATATTACACTTTTTGTGGTACTTCAGAATTAAATGTAATAGATCTTTTGCCAAGAGAATGAAGACCTATATGGGAATACAAAATGTCACATACACACATAATCATAAAAGATTCCACATTATAGATATTTGTGTTCTTCTCTACAGCATTCTTATAGGAAAGACGATTGGTCAATTTATAGATATCCTTACCAGGTGACATGGTTTGAGAATTTATACCATGATACTTATTACAAAGAGAACAGTATATATCATCCGATTCTTCCAGTGGTTGTTGCTCAGATCTGGTAGACATATCACTAGTTACTGGAGTGTCTGGTTTATAAGTACTGTATGAGAGAGAACACAAGTATATGTCACTAGTTATACAATATATATGACTAACTTATGAATAAGTGTGTTGTAACTGGTAGAGGAGGTTTCATTGTGATGATCTGGAGTTAATGAATTATATTTGTTAAAACTATCAAAATATAAATCTTACTAGCTTCTTTCTGAGCAGTTATATCAAGAAAATCTGTACTTATTGGATCTTCTTTTTGTTCTAAGTCTATATGGATATACAATAAATGACATATCAATAATTATTGATAAACTTACTAGTAACTTTCTGTGGTTTGAGGAATTGTTGTTTCAAGTAATGGAGTATCTTTTCAGCTAAAGCATTGTTTTGAATGAGTGGTCCCCTAACAACGTCTATAATCGTTTTCCAAGTGACATGACTGTTCAGTTCTATCCATTTCTGGAGCACATGGTCAAGTTTTTCTTGGTTACTCATATAGGATTTTTTTAAACCTTCAAGATAGTTAAAACATAAACCAAGACCATTACCAATATCTCGCCATAATGCATCAATAGAAACTAATAGTATTAAAACTTCATTTCTGGTAGGTTTGATAGCTAAGAAATAAAATTGAGAATTTGAGATAATTTATTATATTGTCAGATCATCACTGTACATTAAAAACTTACCACTTTCAATACAATCTCTCATTTCATCAGAGTAGAACTCATCTTCTAGCTTCTGGTGACCTATGAAATGTGTAAAAATTTATGGGTAGATAAATAACTACCAAATTTTCTTGAAAACCGATAGCTAAACATCTAAAATCGACTCATTACAATTAAAGTCATTATAGAAATAAACAGCCAAAGTATATCACTATATTTATCAACTGAGTATATATAAGTAAGTTCAAACCACACAACTTCCAAAATTCTATGTTACTAGAATGTATTTTGACTGACAATGTTATTGACTAATAATTACAATAAAGTATTGTTATGGGAGTCTAACATACATAGGCTGATCATGGTTGACTGTGCTGTTCTGACTTTTAAGAGTAGGCTACTTATGTAGAGATTTTGTATGAGTTGTGTATATCTCTCTACCTTGGTTCAGTATGTTTTGGTATTGTCATTCACTTAAATGTTTTTGTTTATTTGTTAGCATGTATAACAGATACTATATGTATGTATATTCGGTCTCACTAGTCAAATTCAACCCAATAATTGAACAACATATTGGGAAGGATCTGGGGAACTATAATAAAGCAACTTGCTCTGTAATAATGATGGGTACAACAGAAAACTATTGTAAGATGTACTTTTACCTTGCAAAGCTCAGTTAATGCTATTTAACACCAATATTGGTCCAAGTTTCAACTTTGTGGCTTATATATAAAAACATCACAAACTCTTCCTTAGAATTTAAAAGTGAAATGGATTATCATCATCTCTTAACTATCCTGTGGTAACTAGCTTTGTTATATGTTACTTCACTCATAACATACTCTAACATATATGAAGTTATCACTCTACTGATAATAATTAATAAGGCTCTTAACAAATAGAAGAAATCAGCTTCAATAGCATTACAAAGACTAGTAGAAAAAGTTTGAAATATCTGTGATGGGGGTGTCTTTTGACTAACAAAGTAGAAAGAGGAAAGATTACACACACTAACCAGGTGGAATGGTCTGAGAGGGTGTAATACAATACTTATCACAAAAACGGCAGTAAACACCATCTTCCAGTGGTTGTTGATTGATGAAATGATCCTTGATATGAACTGCCATATCAATTAGACCAATTACATGCAGAGCATCAACTAGAGGGTCCAGTGACTTCTCAAGGTTATCAATTCTCCATTGAAGTAATACTTCTCTTGTACATCGAAGGGATTCATAATACCTTTGTTCAATATCATGAAGTTGACCCATTGTTAAACCAAGTTCAAACCCAAAAATGAACCACTTCTCCTTCAACTGATCTTCACTCATTATAATGTTAAGAATCTTCCCAAACAATGGATCTATAGCTAACAAAATACTATATGATTATGAATATATAATTATATGCTACATACTTTTAGAGAAAACTTGTGTATCTGTTTGTAAGTAGTCAGACGATGATGACCTTGATGACAAAGGAAGAGTTGGTAGCAAAGAAGGACAACTAATGTCTGTTGAGTTAGATAGTTTATGTTAAAGATGGAATATATGTACATGTATATATATACCTGACTGTTCTAAAATAATTGTGGCTGATATAGAGGAATTGAGACCATAGAAATTGACAGTCACATTTTGTTTGCTCAAATAATCTGCACTTCTATCAACTGTAAAATGCAGTTGAAAACGAGGAGGATAGGAAAAGGTTTCTTCCAGTAACTTGAGCACCTCTATATTTTCATTAGATACTTCCCCGCCTTTACACCCCATTATATTAAAGTAATCAATAGACTCCACTGATATCTGTTGTCGAATATTGTAACAATTGAACACTACTAGCATGAATGTGCTTACATAATTATATCCAATTCCATCACGGTGACACCATTCCCAACCAGATATACTATCAGGATCAATAGAAAAAGAAACACAACTTTCAGTGAATGTCACTAGCAAAAAGCGTGATAGCTTATAGCCCTTGTCACAATATTGTTCCTCTAACATCTGTATAATTGTAGTGCATTATACTAATTAGGTTAAAAGATGTGACTGACCTTCTTGCAACCTTGCTGTGCATATAGAAGTACAAAGTCTACAAATACACTATCCTCTTGTCTCTTTTCAGCTTGAACCATAAAATAGGTTTTTGGTATCTCTTTATATGTTCTGCCTTTAGTAGCAATACAGTTAGAACAAAAGTGAGGAGCAACAACTTTGACCAGATTAGACTCAATGGTCACTTGGTATTCATAGTTTTGTTTAAAAGTAAACATACTGTTTCTTCTAAAAGATTCGTCATCTGCTGTTAATAAATATAGTTGGTTATTAGCATCCTTCATATTAGACACATCAATGTGATGAGGTATATATAATTCAGCTGGTTTTATTAACTGACAGTTGATATATATCCATACAATAGGAGAGACTGGAATATAATCATCTTCAAACTTAAATTTATTACTAAACAAACAGACACCAAACAAGACAGTAGCTGTATGTTCTATAGCTCCTTCTGGTATAACGAGAGTAACACCATATTGACTACAATGATGTACTAAACCAGTAGTAGTGATTTCTAACACTGCTATTTTTTTAAATATATCTATTATGAAAGTAAAGTGATTATAGATATTGCTAAGTCATGTCAAATATGAAAAGTGTCATTTTCTTATGTTCTAAGACTGTTAAAGTTACCAACCATTTGTTAGGTATTTTCTTTTTTTCTTTTTTTTGTTTACTATTACTGTATGCAACTTTCAAGAGTGACAAATGAAATTAAAGCTCATAAAGTAATTGCTTATATACATTGTAACTAACAACTGAGCTCCTCTAAATGGACATGACTGATCAAAGCATGTAAGAATCTGAAACTCAAAAACCACCTCTCTAATCTTCAAATTAAGCAAATTCTAGTCTCTTACAGCAACAACAGTACCATCAAAATAATCTTAGGACAATTTTTGTAATTTTAATTTGTTAATGCATGAGTAATGGATAATGAAAGAATCAATAACGAATTGACTGATGGATGGATAGACAGATAGATATATTGGGAATAAAAATGTAATACCTCCATACCTGTTATCATTCTATAGTCATTATAGAAGTATTTTTCATGTTGTGATATTCCAATTACAGAAAATATCTTATTTTCAGAGTTAGTAGATGGAATATCATGTATTGTAGAGTTCTTGTGATGAGAAAACTAACGTCAAAAGGTAAACAAGAATATAAAATGTAAATTTAATCAGTAACACATTTTGAAATGGATAGTGGACAATACAAAAATGCTGGAATGCAGGACATTGGAGTTTGGTAATGTACTTGGTTAAGAGGACAGCCAAGGACTCCTTTGCACATACACTCTTTAGTAAAGAGCAATAATACTATAATTAACACTATATTGGTACATGCGTATATTGTCAGTATTTTCTAGAACATTGGAGTGGAGTACAGTAATGTTGTCTGAGGCCCAGTCAAAGACTATGTTTTATTTTTTCATATACACTGTTTTGGTTAATAGTAGCTAAAAATACTATATATGAATAACATATACTCAATTTACCAAAAAAAACACAAGTTGTACAGCAGAGATGTTGTAATAGTAATTGAAATGTAACTGATTACATAATTAATAACAAGCAATTGTAATGTAATTAATAGTTAATAATAATAACAATAATTAAAATAGTTATTAATAATTATTAATAGTAATGGTTAAGTAATTATTATGTAACTATTTAGGAATTTTTTGGTACTAATGTTAATTGTAATGATAATTGGGTACATTCATAAGTAATAGTAATATGTTTCATGAATTGGTGACAGTAATGATAATGGTAATAGGGTAATAAGTAATGGTAATTACATATATTAGCTAGTAAAGGATGACGACAGATGCTAACATATTACTTACTGTAGATGATATGTTATCATTATAAGGTTTATTTTCACTCTAAATATATAACAGTATAAAATATAATTGCAATACTATTACATAATTTGTGACATACTTCAGCTAGATGACCAGGTACAACATATAATGACTCTTTACCAGTAGGATCTGACATAGTGTTGGGTTCTGGTTCACTATAACAATAGCCCTATATTAAGATTAAAGATAGATAGATAGATAGAGAGAGAGAGAGAGAGAGAGAGAGAGAGAGAGAGAGAGAGAGAGAGAGAGAGAGAGAGAGAGAGAGAGAGAGAGAGAGAGAGAGAGAGAGAGTATACCACACTCACTAGTATTGCTGTATCTTCATCAATATAACTAAATTCTGTTTTAGCTGTTAGTCCTCCAGTGATCTCTTTTTTTGGGCTGTTTTCAAAGACATTCTTTGTGTGATCTTTAATAGAGATCATTAATGGATCATTAATGGCAATTGACTATAATGAGATGACATCAAGTCAACTGTTGTACTAATATGTCATACCGTATTAGGTATAGTCATGACAACATTGTTCTGTCTCATTTCAGATGAAGGATTCCATTTTGGATTAGGAGGAATTTGAAGTTTTGAATGTCCTATAGTATCTTTAGCTTCAATGGGTTTATGAGGTTGACTTTGTTGTGCAACCACTTCACTTCCAAAAATGTTTTCAGAGACATTCTCTGTGTGGTCTTCTTTAATAGACACAAGTGTAACTGGAATTGGTACAACTTCACTAGATGACTAAATATTCATTCATTACTAACTTCTAATTTCTATAGTATTAATTACCTGACCAATATTAGATCCTTCTTCAACATTTATTGACTGGTAACTTAATTCAGTATCATCTGCTGTTGGCTTTCCAGAAGAGGATGGAAAATGGGGATAATTATTTTCAAACTAGAATGAAGATTAACGTATTTAATCTTGTACTTTCTACATATACTATTACTTGTGCTATGTTTGTTTCTAATATTGGTTCAACTTTACTGATATTGAGAAGAGAAAATGTTAGTCTTTCAGTGATCATTTCATCATTGAATGTCTGTTTGTTAGTATCTGATGTCTTGTTAGGTTTAGCTGGTGTAGAAGATTTCAGTGTTACTGGTTCAGCATTAAGTAATGTTGCACTTTCAGAATAATCAGAAGTGACAGCAGAGATGGCAGTAGAGTTATCACTATTATAACAGTATTGATAACATCATTAGTAAAAATATTATGTACCCAGTATTATTTGTGGATGATGTTATCCCAGATACAATTGGAATTCCAAAGAATTTAGTAGCTAAGTCTACAGTGAACATGATATAGTAGAAATCTTATTACATACCTTGACTCATTGTGACCATTTCTCCCTCTACATTATAAATTACTTCACTATTAGCCAGTATTAAAGTTTCTACAAACAATTCCATTAAATGATATAAAACATATTAATTAACTTACTCTTCTTCCACTTATAATAATGTAGTACACAACAACAACACAGTGATAATAATAATACAATAATCAAGATGGTAACTCCACTCACAATACCAAGAAAATACTCTAATATACAATTAGTGTAATAATCATTATTACATTAACAGTACTTACTTATTGATGTTGATGTAGTTGATGACAATGTAGTATTTACACTACTAGTTGGTATAGGAGTTGTTTCCAAGGTAACTATATCATAAAAAATAGCTAGCACTACATGCAAAAGACCATTTCTTATATTGCAAACTACTTGAACACACATAGAATATAATGCATACAATATTTGTTCATAGTGAAAGTATTAAAGAGGAGAAAAACTAAATAGATCATATAAATGCTTGACAAATACCAACTCTCACCTGCTATGAGGTCATTCTAAGCAGGAAACTAATAACCATTCTTCTTATAAAGTAATTGGTTTCCTGTTTATAATGACTCCACAACAAAGGTAATGAAAATTATGTCAACTATCACTTCAATCAGAATTCAATCTTGTTTTTTTTCTATCAACAATCAACTATTATTATTCAAACTATTACACTCTTTATAAGTCATTGAAATCACTAACATGTCTAATATCACTAACCACTTATTGAAGTATTATCTTGATCTTTACAGCCTAGGATCACTGTTAATGATCTCTGAGCAACTTCTAATGACTTGTTAACTCTACCATATTTATCCCAAATATATACATATATTGTATATGTTCTATTATTAGCCAGACATGTACTGATGTTATCAACAGCATATAAACTAGTAGATGAGAGACGATGTATGTTCTGACTAAATAAAAAAACTCCTGTGTCATTAAATACTTCAATAGTACATCCTTTAGCTTGTGATCCAGTTAAGAAAGTACAGTTGATAATAAAGTATCCTGTTGAGATATCTTCAGATACGATAACTTCTTGTACTTCATATGTATCTATATAATATATAGAGTATTGAGAAAATGACATATACAAGTTATATAATAGTAACGTACTAAAATTATTAATTAATGTTATATTTGATAAGTTCAAATTAGACCAGATAAAATGAGCTGAACAGTTAAACTGATCAAGAGGACACACAATATGTACTCCTTCATTTATTGTAATACTTCCATTATTAGTTACAGTAATATTATAATCACTGTAATTAGAGTAATGTCCACATGTTATATTAACAGATAAATGAGTAGGATATGATGGAGTACAATCAACATCAATAACCTGTATATAGAGGATAAGATCAATTTAATTAGAGTAAAGACCACTAACTTGTGTTCTAAAGATAACAACAGCATTATGTGGATTATCAGGATCAACTTCAATATGATAATGTGTTAATATTACCTGTGGAACTAAGGACAGTATTAATGATATAGTATATAGTGATATTACCTAATGAAGTATTGAAATAGTACATTGTCTCATTTCCAGTACTAGCTCCATTAGTAGCTGATATAGTTACTGTATATATCTCATTAGATATAATGATATCACTTAGTAGATAATATATACTAGTACTAGTAGTGATGTTAGTAATGTTAAGTTCTAAAATAGTAATAGTATAATAGAGTATAGGACAACCAGGTAGACTTGGAGGAGGTAACCATGTCAACAGAACACCTGTACAATTTAATGACCTAGTTACAATGACTGGGTCAGGAGGACCTATAGACAATAGTAAGTATATTATTGTCTATATTAGTGTGTCATATCACTGACCTTGTACTAGTAGCATAAAATTATTAGAACAATAAAGTATCGCTCCATTACTGAGTAATCTTATCCTGACTTGATTTAAACTATCATTATAACTCAGAAGTACTTCCTCTGTTGTTAAGTTAACATTGCAAATGTTAATATCACTGTACAGATGATAGTCTACATTTTGAGTATCAAGGTACTTCTGACTTTCCTGATGATACACATGAACTAGATAATAATTTTGTTCACAATATTCCAGTCCAGTGATGTTAAAAGTGATTGTAACAGGATGTCCTTCACAAGATGTGATATCTGACACATAACTGAGATTATGTGAGGACTCTGTACAAACTGAAATATTATAATAATCGATAGCCATCATAGTTAACAATACACTTACCAGATAAACAAGGAGACAAAAGATAGAATAAAAACAGTAAAAGGACCAGAATATGATCTCTGTCTGGACTTATATTCTTGTTTGCGATGAGAGGTAACATAGTCAAAAGTGATACTGGAGGAAATGAGAGCTATCTTCTCTTTTACAATAAGACAGACATAACAGCAAAATTACGATGACGAAACAATAATAATTATTAATAATTATTACTTGTAATTGACTAATTGTGGGTGTGGTTGTTATTTCGCCAATTGAGCAAATAATGTGTATATGGGATAAAGATGAACACTAGATTTCATTCGTTTGAGTTGGTAAGTCTACTGATAAAATACTATCTCTCTCTTTATTCTTATTTTATAAACAGGAGGTCACTCCATCTCAAGTGGTAGACGCTACTAAAAGTGTCTTCCATACTATTTTACTTCACAGATCAACAGGAAAGGTACCACCTATTCACTCTAATTGTAGTTATGATAATATTCTCTCTTTTTTCCCATTTCTCTACTCAGTATAAATATAGTTCTCATAATCCAGGGACATTCTCTGTGGGATCTGTTGGTATTGAAGATACAGACTGTCCCTCCATGGAGTTTACCTACGTACGGTTAGCATCTCAAGACTTGGATCATTGGTTATCAGGAGAAGTACACGGATTTGTATCATCACTATGTCAACAAGGATTAGGATCTAGAATAGGAAAAGTGAGTGAATTAACCACACCCAATTTGTTGATTAAGACCACACCTCTTTCTCTAGATCTCATTGGAGTTCTTTGAGCGTAAGAAAGGTCGTTGGTTGTTACCTGCTGAAACCAGTAGTTGGGAAACATGGCAACTAATTCTACATGTTGTTGAGATTAAGACTGACTCAGGTACTGTGTTTGTGGGTGGGGTCACTTTTATATTGTCACACCTCTTTTAGATTGGATGCAACATCAGAAGAAATTATCAGAAGGATTATCAGAAACTGTATGTTAATGTGTGTCACTTGATATGTCACATGATATGTCACATGATTTCATTATAGATACTTTTAATATCACAAATTGTGAACAGACCAGAATATGTACCTCGAAATCCAACTCTTGATAACCTGTCAAACGTGTTTGAAACTCGTTTCTCAGAAATTCAACCTTATCTTCATAGGGTAAGTTGGTGTGTCATTATGGTCTGTTGTCATAGCAACAAATTAGGTATTTTATGAATTGCCAACGGAGACTGTGGCTGGTACTGTAAGGAAATTGATAAGGAACACTTTTGCTTATTAGTTAATTGTGGGTGTGGTCATTGTACACTACATGTGCACCAAATATGCTGAGAAGTGGGTGTGGTTTTCAGAACATTGTGTTAGAAATGAACAGTTGAAAATAATATTATTTTTGAGTCACATTTTATGTCTACTAATAATAGTAACAGATGAGTCATAGTTATGAAATTGAGTCACGTTTTTTTCTACTAATAATAGTAACATATTTGAATGCACTACAAGTGGTAGAAGTAAAATGATATCTTTTACAGTTGAGATATTGATGAGACGCTATCAGGATATATCCTATATTGAGAGGGAGAGAAAAAGAGAATGTATCACTCACTATATATGGAGACGGTAACACTTACAGGTACATTTGAGAGACTTTTGATTTTTGACAGAGTGTGTTAGTTTTATTGTGACATTGTTTGTGAACAATTAGAGCACAATCTATAGAGAAAATAGTTTAATAAATAAAAAGTTGACAATTCATTAAACACAGTAACTAGTGCACTAACTAACTACATGTACAGACACAGACTACATTAAACTAAGTATTAATTGTATCTATTCAATTAAAAATTTCAGATTTAACATATCTTGTAGTCATTTTAGTAATTTTCCAGTCATCCATTTAACTTAATTTTATTCACGAAGTAAAATTTTAGCACTAGTTACAAAATTTACTAAAATTAGTAGAATTAAGGTAACTGTCTATAATACACAAGTACTAACCTCTACATATATAACAAGTACTAACCTCTACATATATAACATTGTTTGCCAAATACACCAGTAACCTTGTCATGACAGACACTGCAAAGATGCTTCCTGTGTGTGTGTGTGTGTGTGTGAGAGAGAGATAGGGGGAAGGAGGATTATAGAGGTACCATTAGATGGATACTCACCCTTTAATATGTGTAGCAGTAAAGGTGTGGTCATTATATACATGAAGTTTAGTATAATTTGTTAACTGTTTTCTTAGTTTAGTAGCATGTACTGTGTTCATTGCTACAATATGTCTCTTGTGTGTCCCCTCCATTATCTCATATATTAATGTGGATGCTAACTGTCCTGATGGTGTAGTTACTGGATAGATAGATAATAGAAATGGATTAATGATTTAATGATGACTAAATTAATGGATAGATAGATAATAGAAATGGATTAATGATCTAATGATGACTAAATTAATGGATAGATATGTGATTAAATGGATCTATTAAAATATAAATGGATTTATAATGAAGTATAATGGATGGATACTGATTTATGAATAAAAAGATATATGATTAAACAATGGATCAACAGTTATGTAAATGGATGGACTCTCTTACTTGGGGAATCAGTATCGTAACTTCTAATACTCAGTGTCATAGAACGACGTTTTATTTTATCTTCCATCTTATCTAATTTTAACAGGTCATCCTCACTATGAGCTAGTCCTCGGAGATAGGACTGATAAGATGGGAGAGTAGGGTGGGATGGAGTACTCATAACAGGTGTTATTGACTCCAGCTGCTCATAGGAATCACTCCGACGCCAAGTGGGAGGGGACGTCTCTTTTAATTTTGGAGGCGTTGGCTCTTCTTTTTCTTCCTCAGGTTCATTAATGACAGATAATCCATTACTCCATTGTCGAGAATAGACCCCTCCATTTAGGGAGGGTGTGGTCATGGATATTTGACCATTAGAGGGAGGTGTGGTCACAGATATTTGACCATTAGCAGGAGGTGTGGTCACAGATATATGACCATTAGCAGGAGGTGTGGTCACAGAAATTTGGCCATTAGTGGAAGGTGTGGTTACAGAAATTTGGCCATTAGTGGAAGGTGTGGTTACAGAAATTTGGCCATTAGTGGAAGGTGTGGTTACAGGAATTTGATCATTAGTGGGAGGTGTGGTCAAAGATTCTTCATTTGATATAGGTTTGCTGTTATTCTCAACAGGTTCCTGAAACAAGAGAGGTTAATAATATCAATGTATTATTAATAACTTACAATAATTAAAGGGACTACTTGTTCATTGATTTCTCTCTCTATGACATCTGATCTATTAATTGGCAGCCCTAACAGGGGCTCACTCTCTTCTCCTTTCTCTTCACCCACATCATCATTACCTGTAACAACAGATAGTAATTTAATCATTAACTACCCAAGTAGGGGCATCCTCCCCTCACTCTTGACATTACCTCCACTTAACACTTCCTCAATAACAATCTCTTGATCTTGTACAATAAACTCAGAGAAATGTAAATTTCTTAACAAGGAAAGAACACCTTCAGTTACACTACTAGCTAAATTCTCTGAAGCCTGTACAAATAATACAATAATATAACATACCAAGAAATATCCCAGCTGGTAATAATATCAAAGAGAATTTATTACATAGCATTACAGTACATCAAATAGAGTACTATAATATTTGTATGTATTCTATTACTACATGTACATGTAAATGTGGGCGGTGTTTATGTACATGTATACCACCCACACATGTAGATATAGTAATCCCTCTTTAGAAGTTCTGGTGTTGGTTTGTAGTTACAAATAAAATAATCAATTTAATTAATTACCTGAGTCTCCTCATTGTCTGTGAGTGGGTCCATTATATCAACATTAGCTTTCCAGTGAT
Source organism: Xestospongia muta (assembly GCA_963693285.1). Taxonomy (NCBI): domain Eukaryota; kingdom Metazoa; phylum Porifera; class Demospongiae; order Haplosclerida; family Petrosiidae; genus Xestospongia; species Xestospongia muta. Next base: position 2,792,696 of record OY848918.1, read on the forward strand.
CTGGTGACATTACAAGGCACGAAAGAGCAGAGGATGGAGGTGTGGTCTGATCCCAATTGATAACCACACTTCTATCTCTATCAGTAACAAATGAAGCGTCAACCTATCATAAACAATGAATTAAGTATTTGTTTCCATGGCAACCTATTTACTTTCATAATCATCCAATCAACTTGTAGATGACATGTGACCTTTTCATTGTTTACTTTAACACTGACCTCTATACCAGGAGAACAATCTGGCCACTGCACAAGTAAACTACAGTTCTGGATATTGGATGTGAAAGGGATAGTTAAAGATGGATGCATGGAATGGACAGATAAAATGGACATATACTTGGATAAAATGGACATATACTTGGATAAAATGGACATACCAGTTTATTGTCATTAATTTCGTTGATGTCAACTATTTGAAAGTCTGGTAATGATGTATCAGGAAGCAACCTCTCTAGTTTGAGTTCTGTCCATTGCTATGGCAACAAAGAGTGGAATGTTTTAATGAGATTGTTATCATAGTGACCAAAAATAAGAAAGTACCACACTAGACACAAACTGATGTAATTATGTTATCAGTAATAATTACTTCACTATTGTTTACTTTTGAACGATAACAATTATTTCATTGCTCAATTATAATGGCCCCAATTAAAGGAACAACCTCATGTTGGAATTAACAAA